>MVGT01002618.1:77702-107486 GCA_002174775.1 Macleaya cordata
TGATGTGTACAAAATATTCTAGAGAGAGAAAATAGTTTCTATTTTTAATAATTTCGTATTAGCTTTTAGGTAGGTATTTTAGGAGGTCTTAAATTGCTATTTTTGAGTTATTTTATGTTTAAAAAGTGTCCTTAGGTTAGTAGTTTACTTGGGTTGCAAGTTTTTAGGTTTTTAGTAAGTTTTGGGCTCTTTGGTAAGGAGTTATCTATATAAAGAGCTCCTAGTACGAAAATTAATTAAGTTTTATAATGAATATATTTTGATTAGTAGAAATCGTGTTTTTCTTGAGAGTTTTTACGCTTCCGCAAATATTATTTACGTCACTTATCTTCTCCAGAATAAAGAATACTTGTCACCTTCTAATCTTCTCTAGCTCTAAAAAGCAAAAGGTCGCTCGTCAGAATATAATATGCTCAACTCTACCCAGCTAAATATGGATTTCATTTTCTCTGCTTTTTTTTTTTAGATTTTGCGGAGTAGCTGATGTGTTTTTATTCTTTTACAAAAGTTCACCAGGTCAACATCATCATGGAAGGGCACAACGGGTAGTTCATATAGTTCAAGTTTCAAGGAAGAAGCACGGAGAAGATATAATCGTAGGATGCAAGAGGAATATGAAGAAGAAATGGAGAGAGTGGTGAGATTGATTTTTATTCCCAATGTTCTGGTTTATTTGTCCCTTTCTTCTGTTTATTTTGTTAAAAACAACTAGATTGAAGCCTTATCTAGTTGGTCCGACCTCGCTGATTGATGAGAGTAATGTGGTAGAAGCCTACAACCTTCATCTGAAATAAATCTTATCTGAAGAAAAGTTCAACCAACAGTGTTTCCTTCGGGAAGAGCTTTTAATGATTATGCACTTCTTGGCGGAAAATGGCACAGACAGGCTTTATCTTGTGCATGAGATAGATCCACTTTCCTGTTTTGACATCTCAGAACGATTGAAATGTTGGACGTCTTACTGCACTGATCAGAAAAAGAAAAAAGGAAGAAATATCTTACTGCCCATGTTTAACATGGAGGATTATGTATTCTAGTTATGTAGAAACAACTGCATTGCCCTGAAAATATAGTTGATGAATATGATCATTGAGCACCAATTGTTCGGACAAAAAAAAGATCCATTGAACACCCCAGTGTGGGACATAGTGATGAGAACATCCTCTCCATTTCCATGTGGGCCCCACAAAATGTGGGGCTTCGATGGGGTGCAATAAGAAGGGGGCATAATAACCCCTCTCGAACATGTTTCAGTCTTTTCTTTTTGCTCATCCTTGTCTGGATACTTTTCACAATCTTACTTTCCTCGAAGTTTCTTGATATTGACCAGGTTCTTGTGCTCTGTAGGAACGAATAAGGCGTATGCAGAGTGTCTTTAACAGAGAGAGAAATAAATATAAGAGGAGCTATGAAAGCTGGAGAGAAAATGAGCCAGGTGCATATCATCAACACTTCCAGCGAGAAGATTGGTATTGGAAAACTGATACATCTTACAAAGATAGAAAGTCTAATCCTAGTGCAGCTCCCAGAGAGGCTGGAAGTTATATGTTATCACATCACTACTCAGTTTTGGGCCTGGATAGGTAATGATCAATGTCTTATAAACCAGACAGGAGGCATGCCTGCGAAGTTAATCTTTCTGTTGGACTGGCATAGTTTGGATAATGATTAATTAAACAGTCTCAAGTTTAACTGTTATACTAGTAATATACTAAAAGTTGTAGATTCATAAAACTGGTTACACAAATGATGAACTGTTATATTCGCACATGAGGTGCACCGTGATGTTCATGGACTCGGGATACACACTTATGGATGCTGAACCTTGGGAACACCACATTTGCATGGATGTTTGTCGCAATTTTAGATGGCACTTCAGCACATGGTGGTCTCAGGCGTATTTTTAAAATTTAGGCAAGTACAGATACAATTTCAAGTAATTATATACATGTGCTGTTATATCATCATAACCTATAGAAAAAGACAAATGGTGTCTCTTTTCTCCAATGATCAAGGATTCAAGGTAGTTTGGCTTCCATTCTGTGGGAATGCCACCTAGATAAGGTGACTGATATTGACATATAATATGTAGGAAAAAGGGGAACTCTAATAACCAATTTGTTTTGTACACATGGCATCAGAGAAAGCTATATCTATTCATTATTTTTGGCCTTTTTGGGTAAAGATTAATTAGAAACAAAGTCAAAATTGCAAGCTGAACTAGTGAAGCAGTAGAACAGGAGATGTTCATGACTATTTTCCATGGGATCAAGAATGTTTCCATCACGTATTTTAGAATTGGTACTTTAATGTGGCATGGATTGAGACCAATTCTTTAAATCAAGTATTGCAATTTTGATTTGATTAGTGTATTTTGGGACCTGAGGTTTGAACATGGTTGCAGTCCTGCTTCGACCCAATTTATTACAGTACAGCAAGTATTCAGTTTATGTCTAAGCGGTTGCTGCTTATAACCTTAGTCGGCACCAATCTTATGCAATGATTTTTCTTGATAATCATGTATTATTTAGATCAAAGCTTATTTCTAATCTATATTCGAGAAACGTAATGCATTAATCGGGTGTAACACATTTTCGACTCTCCTGCTCATTTCATTAGTGTTGTGCATCTTTTGAATTATATATTTACTTTTCTTTCTTTGCACTAGGTGGAGAACAAAGCCATATACAGAGGCTGAGATAAAGGTAATTTTAGTTGAAATTGTGAAAATTATATTGTGTTTTTTACTTTCTTTGTACAATCTCAATTGTAATTGCGATTTTGCATAAGCTGCATTTGCGTTGTTTCTATACGTATCTTGTACCAAATGTATATACATATCTTGATTTGGCTTCTAGCTTCTTCTTCAAGATTCTCAGATATCTTTGACCTTTTTCATATTGAGACTGTGTATGTCCTTTGAATGATTATTTAATTTCTTGAACTATAACTGTCGTGTATACGAGGTTATGCATTGTTGTCATAGTATTTCTGTTCACTGATAAAAACTCATCATTAACTAGTTTTCAAAGTAGTCTTGGATCTTTCTTTGGTTATCCCAACGCAGCGTATGGAAGAATCAAAATAAGCTAGGTCATAAGTGAGTCCCTGAAGTGCTTCCTATGGCATTACTATTTTGTTTCACATCTTGGGGTTCCTGAAGTGTATTGTTAAATTGGTGCATGTAGATATGACCTGTAATGCAAAATTAATTTAGAGCGAAGGAGGAACAAAGATATATCATGACATGATGCTGGGGAGACAGGTTTCTCACCTGATGTTCTTTGACAACTAATGCTAGGGTTAAAGAGATCAAATTTTTAAGTTGTGACTTGTAGCTGAAGTTTTAAAGCTGCAAAGGGTCTGATAACAGTGGGAGCAGAGGGTTGGTGAGGGACCGAAATTATTGTTTAACACGTAGCTTCAGGAACCTCCTACCATAGATCCTGCTTGTGCTTCCTCTCCTACAGCCTTAAATAATTTAGATAAAACTGGTTTTCGAAAGTGTCGTCTACACACTTTTGCTTTGTGAAGCTAACTTGAGCCAGGTTAAAATGCTACAGATTTGTAACGGAGCAACAGCAGGGGCAGTGGTATTACTCGGGAAGCATAGGATATCGTACTTTAGTTAGAAACAGGGATGTCACATGGTTGATCACTAACACTTGCAGAGTAAAGCTGAGTTTTATTAAACTTTAAGGCAGGAACCTGAGGTTCATCATGTATGGTGATAGATTATGCATGGGAGTAAGCTCGGGTTAGCTAGCTTATAACAGTGAAACTACAGATGGCAGAAATGAGAGTGTTTAACGAAGTACAGATGGTGATATACTGGAATATCAGGCACTAGTTTGGTGCCAGATTGGATGTAGCTAAGCTGGCTTTTAAGCAATTAGTCTTTTACCCAAGTCACCTACGGAAAGAAAAAGGTAGCATATTTTAGGGGCTTAACCATATTGCTGTTTCAGTGGGATTTTTTGAGCATGAAAAAAGATTCACAATATACAGATTTGCAGTCGACGCTGTTATTTATTTGTAGATCATGTTGTTAAGCTCATTGAGCTATGAAACACTTCCTTTCATAGCATTAACTAATATGATTTTCTGCTTCAACTTCATCTTTTCCTTGGGATTTATGCAGACGGCTTTCAGAGCAAAAGCAAAGGAGTACCACCCTGATCAAAACCAGGATAATAAAGGTGGCCGCCGAACCATTCCATATTGACTCCTATTGCAACGAGTGCTATGAAATTAGACTGTCTTTTTGTTTTCTTGCGATCTTTTGGTTGACTTTGCGTTTCTTTTGTTTTTGTTGCAGATGCTGCTGAGGCAAAGTTCAAAGAGGTGATGTCATCCTACGAGGCCATAAAATTAGAAAGGAAGAATGGGAATTCCTGATTCAAGAAGTACCACAACATCTCATTATTTCAAGAAAGCCCAAGTATAAGTGGACCAAAATTGTGACAGCGCATTCCCACAATTCTGGCGGCATTAATTTTACAAACTGAACCTCGAGTCTTCCGGCGGCATGATTTTTGGAACAGTTTTGAGTATGGAACGTTTGTTGTATTCTTTTGATAAAAAAGCTGTCATTAGGGGATCAACATTGGGTCAACTATACAGAAAGGTTGCTGTTATGCATTTTTGAAAACATGCATCTGTGGATGCATGTATCCTGTAATATATATCTGTAACTTGATTACAATAAAACTTAGAAATTAGAACTCAACATGTGCATTGCTCTCAAAACAAATGAATTGAAAGAAGGTAATACCAATCTTATACAGATTGATTGTTAAACAATACTTCCATTTCCAATAATGATGCAACCAACAGTAGATGTTGAAGATGCTTGAACAATCTAATGTCATCAACACCAGATGTGTTGCCAGGCTAATGTATACTTTAAAGGGAACAGTGCTTAAAGGAGTCGGCAAAGATTAGACTGGCAAAACTGCTCAAGTTAGTGTTACCTCACATTGTTTCTAGTATTTCTGGTCCATAACCAATTTTCTTTTCTTCCTGGTATTTCGTGATCCTCCGACAAGTATCTTGCAATCCTCAGAACAAGAAGAATCATTATTTCACCCATTAAAATTTCTTTTCCAGATCGGACTTGATTTCTAGGTACTCTTTCAACAATGTCTGCTTGTTTCCGTGCAGGGATTATGTTCTGTTGCCAAATTCCACAAGTAGTTACCAGCCGGTAGCGACCAAGCTCATCCGTGGTTGGTGCGTCAGCTGCAGAGAATATCACAAGGACTAAAGTTACAAGGACCACATTTTCTCACCACATGATGTGGATGCTGATGCGTTAACGCACATTGGATAGTGCAGTGCAGGTCAGCCATGGTCCAAAAAAAGCGTCAAACTTTCTTTCATCTTTCATCTTTCATCTGAATTATAAAATATCAGATTGAGTTCGACCTTGACGTGGACCCCATTGACGTCGCCGAGCCCTCCTCTTCCTCCCGTCTATTTTGGCCTTAATCTTTTCTTTCAAGTCCCTCTCACCCCGTCTCTTATACATCTTAAAAGTCATATGTCTATCTTCAGCCATCTTTCTAACCTTCTCTGTGATCTCCACAGCAATCTGTCTGTTATACAGTTTTCTCAGACCACGCATAAGCTTCGCAAAAGTATCTGGTTGTGGCATAACACCAGCATCCAGCATGTCCAAACAGTAAGAACAAGCTTCCTTGACATGCCCATTTGAGAACAATGCATGAATCCAAATCGTCCATGCAAATACATTGAGATCAGACCCTTTACTCACAATACAACTCCAAACATCTTTTGCCATTTCAATCTTCTCTGCTCTCATCAAAGGATTCAAAAGCTCTTTCAGAGTCCCATACTGTGGAGCAGAAAAAAGTCCTCTTCCAACCATCTCTTTGAAATACCCACAAGCTTCAACCAGACAACCTTGCCCAAGAAACCCATGAATCATTATTGTGAAACTGTCAAGTCCCGGACTGAGCCCATTCCCTTCCATTTCATTCCAAACTCGAACGCCTTCATCAATCTCTCCAAGCTTACAAGCCAAGCGTATCAGTGTGTTATATACGTTAAGGTCAGGAATTATCCCTATCTTCTTCATCTCCTTTACAAGTTCAAAGCACTCTTCCAACTGTTCTTTCTTCTCATGAGCCATCAAAATATGCAAATAAGTCATCTGATTCGGACTACAACCATGCTGGATCATACTATCTAAAAGTTCATAACTCCTCTCAATCTTCCCCCACTTGCAGAATCCACTGATCAAAGTAGTGTAAGTAACAACATCAGCAATACACCCACTTTTCTTCATCTCAACAAAAACCAACATTGCTTCCTCCATTTTCTCCCTAGAACAAAGGGCCTGAATCAAAATTGTGTAAGAAGTTGCATTTGGGTCACACCCCTTTTTCCTCATTTCTCTCAGGAGATCAAAAGCATCCTGCATTTTACCTGCCATGGCATACCCACTAAGAAGATTGTTATAAACTACAATATCTGGTTCAAAACCAGCTTCCCTCATCTGAACTAGAACAAATTTAGCCTCCATCAATTTCCCTTCTTTACACCAACCATACAACAGAGAAGTGAAGTGCTTGATATTGGGTGTAAATCGAATTCTCATATCTTCAAACAGAGAAGCAGCTTCTTTTACATTACCATTTTTGCAAAGAGCATCTAATAAACACCCAAAAACATACTCATCTGGTTCACACCCATACTTGGGCATTTCATCCAATACTTGAATTGCTTTCTGAACCATTCTAGCAGAAGCAAATCTCCTCATTAACACCACAAATGCATCAGCAGTTAGAAACTGAGGATTCTCTCTCCTCATTTCTTCAATTAAAGCCCAAACTGCACCAAACTGTCTCATTTTGCTCAAAACCCTAATCATGGATTTGTATACTTCGTAGCTGGGTCGATACCCAGGTTGTTTTGACGCCCATGAAAAGAATCTGTACCCTAGGTTTCCGGCATCACCACACCGATTCAAAACTTTTTCGACTAAAGTGGAGCTTACAATAACACCAGATTCTTGTAAAGCTAGTTCCAGTTTAGGAACCCTAGAATGAAATTTCCTCAAAATTCTGTACACCTTTTCGACGTCTGCAGAGTATTCATCGGAGTTCTGTTGGGTATTGTGGAGGATTGGATTGCTTTCGAGACAAATAAATTTAGACCCTCGATTTTTATCGCTCGAGAAGGTTGAAAACCGTCGAACAATCGTTGATTCCTCTTGTTTTGTGATTTGGGGAGAACCCATTTGAGGAGAAGAGGAGAAAAAGTAGGGTTTTGATGATTCATGAAATGATTGTTCGTATGAAGGGCAGGAAATGAAAGTTTCTCTGGAAATGAGGTTGAATGGGATGTTTGATTTCCATGAGAGGATGAGTTGGTAGTTGCAGAGACGGATTGTTGAAGAAGAGACTCTCTGCATAACTTCGAAACCTCTTCTTCTTGAAGTCTAAACCAAAAGAAGCTGATGATGGAAGACTCTAATAATATGTACTAGATTTTGGTTCTATTGGTTCAAATTTTGAATGAAATAGGTAGATTTGGAATGAGTTAATTGGTTCTGAATTAAATCAGATACCAAAACTTTTGTTCCGGTTCTTGGAGGGAAGTTTGGCAGATTTTGGATTTGGTGGTTGGAATAACATTACTCTTTTAAATCCGATTGGGATGCCTAATGGTTTCATTCCAAGCCCAAACCCTATAGGCCTGGAATCAAAACGTTATATATGAATGTTTTTGGTGATATGAAGTATGAACCTTTGAGTAGAATTTGCCTTTGAGAATGAGTATGTAAGGAAAGGTTGTCCAAGAGTTCATAAATCCACGATCAATCTCATATTTGGCCAATGTGGGATTGCCCGCTGATAACCCACCAACCATCTACCAAAACATCTTAATCCACTCTATAGGTTGCCCTTTCTATGACGGGCTTGTGATGTGGTAGTTTGGTTCTTATGTCATTTGCTTCTGAAAGCCGGCTTGCCGGGAATGGATACTAGAGTGTATATACCTACAACCAATTTCGTACTTGGCCAACGTAGGATTGTATCATGACTTTTAGTGGTTTTGTTTTCTTTGGAAACAAATGGTTTCTATGGAACAAGGACAAATTGATTTTGTTCCTTTCCTGAGTGACACTTCTTGCTTACAGTAAAATATGGGGATCTTGCTAACTGAAGATCGCCCAGAACCGAATTTTCTCATTAAAGCCTTTTAAGATATCAAAATCAAGGTTGAAGAGGATCCTTGAGGGGATTTAAAGCAGAAGTGCTGAACTTTTAAATAAGATATACAAAATACAGTTGAATCGTGCCCATTTTTGAAGCTCATTTTTGAGGTCTAGAGTAGGAGCGGGATCGACGAAGCAGACAATTAAAAATGTGTCTCTGATTCTGAAATGCCTTTAGAGTGGAAGCGTGGTTCAGAACAAAAGCGTCACCTCAATACCACAGTTCTAGTTACTATGGTCTAGAAACCGTGAAACCAATATTACATCGACTCAAATAATAACTCTACATTGGCTCATTTGAGCTGATGTGCATCAATCGAGCACAAACAGACAAAAAAAGAAAGATTTTACCCCTTCAACGCTTGCGATTCTTTAGTATAAATCCAACATAAGAATATGTGCAACCCGGGCAGAGGGCTCATAAGCATGATATATGAAATCAGACAAGTTTTGCTGATCATCTGACTGTAGTCATCACATAGCTCTAATTTCTAAGGTTCATTTAAACACACTAAGATTAGATTACAATGGATATTTTCCCATTTTACAGTACATTATGAGTAGCCATGCCTTCAAAACCCAATGCTATATTTCTGCAAAACATATAAAAATTAAGAACTACTACTAAATACTAATGACTCTAGAGACCTATAAATCCACAGTACAAAATTACACTTAAAACTGCTCTATACTCTTGATAATATCTGCCTTGCATGTTGTCTTGTAGTGTCCAGTTTGGTTGCACCTACTACAATGCACAGTATGCTTCTCACGGTTAAGGTCCTCTACACAAAGTCGCTTCTTTTCAGGGCGCCCTGGCGGACGACGAAACTTGGGTGGCCGGACAACTCTGCTATCCTCATCCATCGGCGCCTCGCTTTCCTTACTCCATTCACTTTTATCAGGGATGGGATGTATCACTTGTGAATATGTTGCACGGTAACTGGAAACTGTAAAACACCTTTCAGAAAATTCATATACATCTTTTCTACATGAGAGGAGAGCTGCAACAGCATGGGAGCAAGGTAGTCCATAAAGTTGCCAATCGCGACAAGAGCAAGAACGGGTCCCAATATTCACGATGTGTGATCGTTCAGCAGATAGAACCTCAAACTCTACTTCATCTGATCTAAGGACTTGATAAGAAGATGCACGGGCAATTGCTTCTGAAATACGCTTCTCAGCAGATGGGGCAAGTATTGACATCCACACCAGACTCTTTGAACGCCGTTCATCAAACTCGGCCATCAGTTTACTGTGAATCCGTTCAATGACCTGGATTATGGGAAGCTCTCGTGCTTCGAAAATCCATTTATTAAATTCCTCGATATTTGAGGAGAGATGTCCAAATCGTGTCCCTTCAAAATATGGCAATGCCCAGCGACTAGGTGAAATTTCTTGTATCCACTTAGCCGCTTCTGCAGAAACCTCTTCAATTTCTGCCATTTTTTCTTTGAAGCCAATGGTGGTAATGGAATAGGCTGCCTTCCACAGAAGATGGACTAACCTTGAGTTCTTAAATTCTTTGCCTACGCTTTCAGTCAAATGGCGCATGCAATATCCATGAAATGCACTGGGGAATTTCCTCTTCACTGCATCTACAATTCCTTTTTGTCCATCTGATAGAAATGTAAGCTGACGCATTTTCTCGTTCATCTCTAGCAGCTTATGTAACTCTGACAAAAACCACATCCAGCTCTCATCATTTTCAACATCAACGATACCGAAGGCAAGTGGAAACAACCCACCATCAGCATCAAAAGATGTGGCTGAAAGCAGGGTACCAAGATACTTGTTTTTCAGCTGGATTCCACCAAGACAAATAAGTGGTAGGCAACCATTCACAAACCCATATATTGATGGGTAAAAAGCAATGAATAGCCGCTGAAACCTATTATCTGCCCCAACTGTGAATACCTGTGCGACGCTTCCAGGATTCGTTTTCTTTATTTGCTCACAGTATGCAGGAAGGAGGCAATATCCTTCCTCAGAAGACCCATAAATTGCAGCTAGTCCCCGTTCCTTCGCTCTCCAAGCTTGCTTATATGGTATAGTGATCCCATACTGCTTATGGATGTCTTGCAATATATCTTTTGGCTTGTAATTCATGTTGTCCCGCAACCGTTCCTCAATGAAATTCACAATCCAATCAACAGAAGCCTGGTGATGGCCATTTTGCGCATTTTTGCCACAAGTATGTGTTCCTTCGAGGCTCCTTATTGTGAAAGTGGGGACATTGGGAAGCTTAACCGCACGGATGCGCCATGGACAACCCTCTGTGGCACACTTCGCAAAGTAACGAATCAAATCACTTTTTATTATCCGAAGCTCAAAGTGTTGTGCAATCGCTGCCTCTTTAATTGCCTTCCGGAAAGTCTTGACATCAGAAAACTCTTGGCCAACGGAGAAGTTGAAATCCTCCATATGCTAACAGAACTACTCTACTTATCCAATTTCGTTATTGAAACTTCAGCCTTTTGCCTCCTATATGTAGAAATAAGTGCAAACTGACTCCTTTCAAGTCAAAACTATTAAGCTCAAATATATCGCTCCAATCAGGCAAAACACTGAAATAAAGCAATGTTGGAGTCAGCAATAGGCAGTAAAGCATCACCTATAGGAACAAGGTGTTCAAAAGAAATATAAATGAAGGGTAACAATTTCTAATATACCTGCCTTAACTTTAATGACAGCTATGATTAGTGATAACAATTAATAAGGGCATTATACTGGTCTTGTATCATACGCCATCAAGTTGCATTAGTAAAACATGGCCCTAATACAACAGCTATGAAACCAAACTAAAAGGAGTTGATGACTAATTCATAACCTGAAGCAGAGAAACGCTCCTTAAAAAATTTCACCAAACTCCTCAAAAAAAAAAAATTCAGCAACATCAGCCATAACAGTTAATAATGGCACTACAATGAACTTACAATCGATTTTTGACAAGCTCCAATACCTCCAACAATACAGCCATATCATGTTAATTTAGGACCATCATATTATTATCAAATATAGTATAAAATAGATCGGATAAAAAACATGTAAGGGAAAAAGTAGTGAAAGTAAAGTTCATTGTAACTAACACCTTGGCTCACTACCATTAACACAATCATTTTCTTTATTTTAGAATTGCAGGTGAGCTGGTGTGGCCTAAGTATCAACAAGGACACACCTGAGACTCTCAGAGACCTTGCCTCTCAATGTCTGCAATTTGACTACAAAAATTCTCTATTATGGCCATATTGGATAAACTAATAGTGTGTTTGGATGTAGGATTTTAGAGAGGGATTTTGTGGGGACCATGGATTCGTTGGGAAACTAGTCCCTAATCATCTTATAAATTTAACCAGTTTTCCAACAAATCCTTGGTCCCCACAAAATCCCTCTCTAAAATCCTACACCCAAACACACTATAATATAACTTATCGTACTACTATATTTTCTCCACCAGTGGGTGGTCATCTTCTACAGGGAATTTCCTTTACTCTTGAGAGTTTTCAAAAGCTCATTACTTTTTAATTCATGATCAGTTTTCATTAGAAAAGGATTAATGTGGGTTCTTTAATGGACTTCTTCTTTTCTATTTGAAATTATAAATATCTGATAATCATATTTCTGTTTGTGTATAAGCAGAATGACTCTATTTTATTACTTCAGCAAAGCAAAATGATTTTGGGTTCTCTCTCAAGAAAATAATTTATACTAATCCAAAATTCTGTTGAACTAAATTAGTTAACATTCACCCACTTTGAAAGACAACTGAATTCCATTGTAGTAGGACATTTGTGTCATTAAATTCTAAAGTAAAGAACCAGAAGTAGTAGAGTAATGAAGATTTTATGTCACAATATAACAGAACTCAATGTCACTCGATATTCTAGAGAGAGAGAGAGAGAGAGAGAGAGAGAGAGAGAGAGAGTCTCAGGAGAACAAACTACTAACCCTATTATCTTCAACATGAAATTCTATAACAATAACAGTGTTCAATTTCTATGCTTCGAAGTAAAAAAAAAAAAAAAAAATCAACAGAAATAAATCAATAAAAGAATCAGAGTACGAGATAAGAACTTACAGGACAAATTCAGCCTTGATAATCAAAATTGAAAGAGTAGAATTTCCAGATCAGCTGTCCGGTTTCTCTCTATCTGCTAAAATATGATCAAAAGGAGCTCGGAAACCAAACTCAGAAGCTCTACTCCCAAAAAGGGTTCAGCTTTATCAGAAGGAGATGACAAAACAGATACATAGAGAGAGAAGAAGAATTTAGATCTCAGGGCACCATGGAAATCTGTGATTACATGAGAAGAATAGAGAAGTTTTCGTCATGAGAGAAGAAGATCCGAGGGAGGGAGAGAGAGGGAGTTCGAGGGAAATAGAAGAACCCTTTCGTCATTCTGTGGAAAGATTAGGGTTGAATAGGTCACCCAGGGGTACTACAGGCATTTTGGTTAATGATAAGGGTATCGAGGTATATATTTACCATCGCTTTTCTAGATAGACTAGTAGTGCCAGTCGGTGTTACGCAATTAGGACAGAATGGAAATCCGTCCCAATGCAAACAATAATACTTCTTGGACCGATGGTTTATGTGGCAGGATGGGACCCAACACTTTTCCTCTCAAAAGTGCTTTGAAACAATAAAGCTTTTTGGCCGGGCCATATTACAAAACAAATGCCAGATCCTTACGTGGCAGAGTGGGACCCACCACTTTTCCCTTTTAAAAGTGTTACGAGGGGGTTTCCAACTTATGTGGCAGTGGGACCCACCATGCCACATAAGAATCTAGCATTTATTTTGTAATTTGGTCGGGCCAAACCACAGCGCTCGTTTTGAAAGGAGTTTTCGACTTACATGGCAGTGGGACCGACCATGCCACATAAGCATAGGGCTATAACTTGGTCGGTCCAAATATCACTACTTCAATGCAAACTGAACTGATGTGGGGTCCACTTAAATACGATCCCGGAGTTGAACATCCTCACCATGTAGATCATCGTCAGATCAGTTCATTTTTAAAACTTCTAATCCTACCAAAAGTTAATTGGAAGTTGATTGAGAATTAATGGTAATAACTCCCAATCAACCTTTGATGGGGTTAGAACTTAGAAGTTTTAGAAATGACTTATTTTTTGTGAGAATGATCCATATGGTGAGGATGTTACCAAATTTTAGCCATTAGATTGTGTCTAAGTAAACCCCACAGGCATTCGGTTTGCATTGTGATCGATTCTCTTTTAATCCCAATAGCAGCGTCGTAAGCAATTTCACTTATTACACCCCCAACTTTTTTGTTTGAACCAGGCTCGTGGAGCCCTAACGAAGATGATCTCACAAAAAAAACATCACGAGTAATGCTATTTACGCACAAAGAATATTTTTCGGATTAAAGAATATTTTTCAGATGATATGATCAAAATCTATATAATAAAATAGAGCGCTCTTAAAACAAAGAACGGTCCAAATTTATCCTCTCACAAAGTCGTTATCACTAGATAATTTTGATATTATGTATATTATTAAGTTAATAATTAGTCCTAACACTTCTAACTGTCCAACTCTAGCGATAACCCATGCCTAGGTCTAACTATATAGAATAATTATATGGGATAAATAAAAAAAAGTGAAACAAATCGGTCTTAAGACAAACATAGAGCAGTCTTAAGATAAAGAATGCTCCAGAGTTTTCGTCTCACGAATATGGGCCGTCCTTAGTGACTAGGACAAACACATATAACTAAAAGGAATATAATTAGAAAAAATACTAAACCTACTGCATTTGTTACTGCATGCTCATCCTATGGTTACGAATTAATTCTATACCCCTCGTGATTTGCACTCATTCCAAATTTAACAGTTGTCCCCATAACTGGCTTTGGTAGTAAGAAATGCAGTAAAAGTGGCAATAAGTGTAGCATCACCCTTTTAGTATGAGTTTGTAGATAAAAATAGTATTTAAACGTGGAGCAAAAAAAAATGTGTACATGTGGAGGAGACAATTTTTTTTCTCTTAATTCTTTATAAATAAAAATGTCTGTAACTTTTTATCTACATATCGATTTTTAACAAAATTTATGTTTTTGAAAAGCATTTGCGAAGATCTTCAAAGAGAGATCAGTCACTAATACTAAAATTTAGAATGAACAAAAAAATATTTTGGGTGTGAAGTACTAACAGGGTGCATACAACCCATTGATCGGCATTCCGAAGGCATATCGACATGTGCAAGATGTACAAAATTGCAGACTAACATATGTTGGAGCATATTTTAGAAGTTGAAAATGCGCTGCGTTAGGCGTCGTGCCGAAGGCACGGGTTATCGCTAGAGCATATTAATTAGTACACACGAAAACTTTGGTTCTCAATCTGTAGACTCTTGAAGAATCCTTTACATTATTTGGTTACTAGCCTTCATGCACGGGGGCTTTTTTTTATTAGATAATTAGAAAGTTTAGTTGTTTTAGAATTTTAATTAATATAATTTTTTAAAGAGAAAAAAAATTTAATATAATTAGAAAGTTTAGTTGCTTTAAAATTATAATTACTATAAATTTTTAAAGAAAGAATTTTTAAGGAGAAAGAGATTTGAGAGAGAGTGACATGTGGCATGCTTTAAAGAGAATGCTTGTGAGAAAGACACGTGGCAGAAAAAGACTTCTGATAATAGATTCGTACAAATATAGAAATAAAATGTCCACATTTCTTTTAGCATTCACTTAATCTCGTTAGGTATTATAGATGTTTTCTTTTAGAACATCGGGCATGTTCTAACAAATTTTAAGTACATCATGTGTGTGAAGAACCAAACAGTACTAGCAATACTAAGATATGAATTTTATTATGCAAATCCTCCTACGGAGGAAGCATTATTAGTGTTTCCATATTGAATACAGAATGACAGATAGAGGGACAACAAATATTAATACAACATATTGAATCGAGAACCTGAACAAGGGAGGAGAACCGTCTATCTTATACTCGGTCGTAATCTCATGATTCTCATTCAACAGACTCATAACTAGACCATGGCTTAATTCTGGTACTATATATTTGCCTTTTGTTTCATCTTCACTTAACTGGAGGAGCTCTATAATATGCTGGCACAGTTGCGGGGAAGAACATCTGCCTGACTCCTTCTGCCTTTATAATCGGGAAAATGATACCCGAAGCGCTCTGCCAATAGAGAAAAATAAATAAATTGTAGAATAAGAATCGTGCTTTTCCTACCAATGATGAAAGGCTAGGTCATGTTTGTATTTCCCCAAAAATGGATCTAAATTGTGAAGTCTATATATAAGCTCAGTACTACAATACATTTTGAGCTTTGAACATATATTGGACTTAGTTCATTAATTAACTAAAGAAGCATTAATTGCAATGAAATCAAGCAAAATAAATGAACTTAGAACAAAAATGAAGCTGGAATTACATATGCTCACCGAAATTAACCTAGCTCCAATCCACAAACGCTTGGGTGAAGGATATGGCAGTAATAGGCGGCCAACACCATAAATTGCTACTGCGAAGAAGTGGCAAACCAAGCTCAATGGTCGCGGGTTGAGACCAGAGAGTAATGCCACTGGTCCTGATGAGAAAACTCCTCCAAGGCTTAAATAGTCAAAACAGGCTTGGCGCATTTCCGTTCTTGCCTGATCAGGTGAAGCACAAAACACCTTATATAGCGCACCTGCCAAGGTGTTTATGGTAGATGCCACTGGCTGCAAACAAAACCATGCCAAAAAAAAATAAGTGGATCATACAAATCTTATAAAAATAGCAAAATTAACATCTCCGCATGTAGATTATTATCAGTGGATATCACCGATGAATTTGGCAGTCAACCACAATCTATTAGCAGGATAAAATGAAAATACGTTATTTCCTCCTCTTCCTCTTATAGGTTTTTTTTTCTGTTTGGGCATGTGGACATAGGGATTTATGTTGCTTAGTGTTTCAAGATACACTAAGTATTTTAGGATGCAAATCTAAAAGGTACATTCTTGTAACCAAGTATCATTTTCTACCTGGAAAAAGGCACAATTTTGCAACCAAGTATCTTTTTCTACATGGATTTACCATCACACAAGCAATTTAATCAAGGTTTTCGTGTGATACTAGTTTGGGTCTATAAATATTCATGCCATTAGCTTCAAACTTGGAAAAAGAAAACTACTATTGCCCCATTACATGCATGCATACAAATTACCTTGCGCAAAGTGTAAAAGGATTCAAGATATCTGCACAGTGAAGATGCATCATTGAGATCCCGCAGAGGCTTAAGAAGATTACGTAGCAGAACAATATCAGATAAGGCCACGGTCATTCCACCACCAGTTAAAGGATGACGCATGTTGAATGCATCCCCCATTAATAGGGCCCCTGGAGTGGGATGGGGAGCAGCTGGCATGCTTCTGTTTGGCATTGTTCTTATGTTCCCTTTCTCAATTGCTGCTATAAAGGAATCACGTAGCTCGGATGGAATCTGAAACAAATGTCTCCTCAATGAGTCAAGAAAAGCAGAAGTTGAAAGATATCATATGCAGGTTGAGTTCAATTGAGATAGTGAAATTAAAAAACATAAATAGATGATTAGCGACCTCCTAAACAACTTCAGCTGCTGTGTTGAACTCAGTTAAAATCAAACAAAAAAAATTATAAAATTATGTACAGAAACTGAGAAACCCATAGATACCTGGGGAGCCACCCAGGTCTTCAAATAGTTGGCCATTTCCCCGTTGGAAAGAGAGGGTACTTTTTGCCCAGGTACATCAACCAAACAACGCACTTCATAACTACTGATTTGATAAAGCAAGATGGGTGAAGGATCAGCTAAAACAACATGTCCATGGTTTGGATGTGGAAGTTTACAGTTCTCCAAGATCAATCCAACAAAACAAGAGGGCACATCCACCTGTAGAAAATTAAAATGACTGATTAAGTTTGTATTAAGATTATGGAAGAGATACATGATACACTGAGCACCCCAAACATTAAAATCCACAAAGAAGAACAATATTTGGCTTAATTTTTCAAAATTTTTGCACTAAGCAGTAAACAGGACAGATGCACAACTTCTCAGTTCAATGATTATTCTACAAACCATTCCGACCCCATTTCTCTAAAATGGTTTCATAAAAGTGAACTGGTTTTTTGACAAGATTGAGAAAAAACTTTACCTTAGGGATGCAGAGAGAGCGTCGCAAATTGGAAAAGCAACCATCACAGACTACTGTAAGAGGAGCATATGCTTTTAGTTCTTCGCCAGTCTTAGTCTTGTATAGTACTCCTTTAATGGTCCCATTTTCTTCAAGCAAGGAAGTAACAGTTCCTTGCTCCAACCGTATGCTGAAAGGAAAATTGAAACATGAATAAATGGCTGATCAATAAAATAGAATTCCTAACAAAAAAAAGGAACGAAGAGAAATGTGGAACAGTCTGAGAGATTGGTAAATTACATTTGTGTTATACATTTAATCAGAGCAATCATAATGGACGATACTGTTGATTATAATACTATAAATTAAGCATAAGGTACCAAAAACAGATATCTTCTAACAACATCTTATGAAGTTTTTTCATACTTGAAATACCAGTAGACTGGTGAAGGTAAAATCCTTTCGAAGACAAAGAAATATCCATAAAAATCTCAAATGGAGTTAGACTTCGAAAATCATACCAGAATTAATTTATCAATAATATTAAAAGTTGGGTAAGACTCGAAATTGAAATCTTAATCGTGCGTTGTCTAGATGGAGTTGACTAGGGCAACCCAGGCCTAAGATACTATTAAAAAAGTGCCCGATCGAACAGAATCAGGGTGAGATAAACTGCAATCTAAATCAAAAGCCAGGAAATACCAAGTCAGGACCAAGGCAAACTGAGTCCAACCAGAGTCATGTGATCCAAGTCAAGTTGGGATTCTCACCCAGCCCCAAACAATGCTTATATGACTCAGACAAATCAACTCAAACGCATCAAAGTTTTAAATACATGGTCATATAGCTCATTCTGAGAATTATGTGCAAATGATTCAATCTTTGATTCAGCCACACTTTTGAAACTTAGTAGAATGGAGGATCTTAATTATAAAAATGATAATAATAATAGTTTAGGTGTACTACTTGGGAAGGGTTGCAGCTTTCTCCCTCATCCGTTGTATGAAACGTCCATTGTGAAAGCTCCTTCCAGACACATCGGAATCGAATTCTTCCAATGGATACGAGACTCTAGTATTTTGGCCATCCTTGAAAAGAGCATATCCGAAGACTCTCTGAGCATCAATTTCTTCAACACAATCTGCAGTCCATGCACATAGATTCATAAGTAATAAATCAACACAAACATTGAACTGAAAGGGACGATAAGCACCAATCTTCATGCCTTACCTTCAAGGCCCAGCTCAATTAATTTTAAGTACCCTCCAGGTTGTAGTAGTTCCCCAACAATTCTGTCTGGCTCTGTTAGATCTCTCTCTATCACATGCACTCGGCGTCCGTCCTGCAACCCAATACCACAAAATCGGATGCCAGTTAAAATTCCTTCAATTAATAATCACTAATCTTCTATTAGACAACAAAAATAGTCTATAAGAAATACTAAACAGAGATGGAACTAATGAACATCAACCTTAACCTTCTCGAAACCATTTTGATGATAAACAACTTCAATAGATTAGATCCAGACTTTTAAAAAGGCCCAACTAAAAAATAAATAAATGTAGCTATTGAAATGGGTTTTCCATGACTTAAAAAATGAGAACTATTAACCCCACCATGAGATTTGTAAACAAGTGATTGATGAGCAAATAACTAATTACAGGGAAAAAACCAGTTGCCTGCAGAACAAAATCTCCTTGGAGATGAAAAAATCAACCAAAGGAACTCAAGAATCCATTTCTTTTTTCTTTTCCCATAAACAATCCAACAAATAACCATACTTGGAAGTAAATGCAGAAATTTCTAAATGTTATTTGCCTCCTCCAATTCCCCGTAATCATGGATCACAAAATTTGATCTTTTATTCCAAAAGAACAAGCTATAAGATCCTCAGAAACTTCTTTAAATGACATGCAAACAAAAACCTCCAAAAAAAATCCTCCTAAATCAATTACTTCAGACCATTTTTTTTACCATTAATCCCAAGTCTCCTAAGCCAATCAATAACAAGAGCATGCAAATTAAAACCCTCAAAACACATTACATTATCAAACACCTTAAAACCCTAATTCCACAAAATGCCCACCAAAAAAAAAAATCAGAACAAAAAGGGTAAATATAATATAAACAAAAATATCACCTTTCCAAGCGTATAAGCAAGAGCAGAACCAGCAACACCGGCACCGACAATTATAACATCAGTCTCTCCTTTACTCTCCGACTTGAATTCTCCATTATCAACAGAACTATTAATGCATTCATTTCCAGTTTCCATTGAAACTTTATTGTTGTTCTTCTTTCCTGAAGAAGAACCATTAAAGATGAACAAACCCAGAAAAAATGCAAGAATTCCTCCAAATATATACTGAATCATCTTTGAATGAAGATTAAAAAATAAACCCAACGAAGAGATGAAGAAGAAAAACGATGTGGAGAAGATGATGATGAGAGAAGGATTTTTGTTTGTTTGTTTGCTCTGTAAAATAAAGCTTATTTCTTTTCTTCTCTCACACAATTTGCTCTCTCTCAGCTTTTTCCAGCACTTCTCAATCTCGAAACTTTTTTCACGCTTGTTCGCTTATTTTATAGACGCTACCTTTCCAACTGCTCGGCTCGGCTCGGTTCGGCTGAGGCTCGACTAAGTGGCGCTTCAATAAACAATGACTTGCGTGGCTCAGTGCATTTTTTTTTGGACCGTGTTACACTTGCAATTAGAGGGTCATTTTGTAATGGGCGTAAATCACGATTGATATGAGATTGATGCACCACCGTTTATAAGTTGGGGGTGAGACCGGTACATAAGTTAGGGGTATAAATTTATGAAGCCTTCTACCTCGACAGAAAAAGAAAAAAGAAAAGAAAAAAGAAGCTTATGTTAAATTTGATAGATCCTTGGTATCTTCGGTTGATTGTAGATTTTTAGGTGGACTACACATTTCAAAGAGGACTTCACCCATCACAATTCCTAATGAATTTGAGTCTCCAGCAAATTTGACGAAAACTTTTTGATATGTGGATTGTTTGGTGTGGGTCTATCTATAATATGGAAGAGGCGAGCTAGTCTCCTAAAGAATTGTGGCCACATAAATATTCGTGAAATATTACAGGAACCCAAGATTTACACTCCAAACAAATACCTCAAATTATAAAATTTGATTTTAGACCGAAATTAGACCCCCACACCAATTTTATAATCTAAGGTATTGTTTAGAGTGCAAATCTGGGGTTCCTGTAGCATTACTCAACATCGCCTCCATGTCTCCGGAGTAGTCATGTCCACTCTATAATGATTTGTATTTTCACTAATGTTCATTTAAAGAAATAAGCAACTACATCATCTCAAGCCAAGATTGACAACTACCATAATATAGATTATTAAGTTACGATTTGTGTACACCACCTAAATTTCTACAATATGTACAGTGGTCTATAGGGCCTAAATGAAAATAATCTAAATGTTGATTCCTTTGTGAGGATGTTTTTTTCGCCATGTAGATCATCTTCATTAACCTATTCCTTGAAATCAACGATAAATCAATGAGTAAAAAAATCCATTTGCAATCAAAATATGGAGTTAGAAGTTGTAGAGATTAAATATGATAATTTACATGGTGAAAAGAATATTCTCACAAAAAACCATCCGTTGGATACTTAATATGAAGTGCACAGAACACTGTACACTAACTCTAGAATTGCGTCTCTTTTACTAATATAAGCCAAAGCCTAAGAGTTAGTATCTTTAGACAATGTAGTTACTAGGTTTTGCGAGTCCTACATGGAGATAATTTAAAGGATAATTTTTAGTAGGGCATGAACTTCTTACCATTTAGATCAACTCACCAAAAATCATATAATTCTAAAACTCCTAAACTCACCAAAAGTTAGATAATTTATAAACCGTTAATTTTTTTTGTGAACTTTAAACCAACTTTAGATAAGACAAAAAGTTTTTAAAAAATAGTGATTTTATATGAGATCATTATCATAATTAGATTGGAGATAAGTTCCCACAAAAAATTTATAACTACATTATATGAATCAGTTTGTGTGTGAAACTTGCTTGCTATAGTTCCAAAATAATGTTGTAATTGATGGGTCCGAAAGTCTTAGAAAATCAGCAAATATTATCCACAAAGGGCGCATGTTTGATGTATGGTAAAAGGAAAAAAAATGGATAGAATTTTCATTTTTCTAAAGCTTTCTTAAAAGTGTCGCTGCTTTATGAACTCAAATACGCGAGTGTGAGTGAAGCCAGCCGTGGCTACTTGATATATAAAATAATCGCCATATAAAATATTCAACTTGGAGCTCACAAAATTTTTAACCACAACGTTATTAAATTATTTTTCATCGGCAATACACATATGGTTTTTCAAGGTTTTAAATTATGAAGATCTCTCACACCATCAACATCTAGTAGGTAAAAACATTGAGATTTATCTACAGAGGAATTGCCTAAAACTATAAGGCACGTAGAGCGTCTTACTCCATTCCGGTTTCCTAATTACTCTGGTGATATTTGTTAATACTGAAGTTAAGGTCTCCATAGATTTTTAGTGCCGATCAAGAGATAATCTATACTATTAGTTAAAAGAATGGGTATTTTTTAGGCTTTTTACTTTTGGTGTCCCTGAAAAAATTATTTTTTGTTAAAGCTTACTTTCACTCTGAAAGGATATAATGGTCATCTTTTGCCCCTGAAAATATGATAAATTAGTAATTTTATTCTCACCAAAACATAACCATCTCAATTTTCTAAAGGATTTTAAATCTCTTTCATGATTTTCTCTAACTTTCTATATCCCTAAATATCTCCATAACTATCTACTCAATTTTTTCACATTTATCTGCAATGGATACTTGTATTTTTTGGTATTTTTTTTGTAATTATTTTTGTAATTTATTGCATTAATAGTTTAATACAAAATCAGTAGAAGGAATACATGCAACACACGCGCACAATACTTGTATAAATTAGGTCGGTGCACATGCGGTGTACATATTTTTTTTTTTATTATGAATGTGCTTCTTAATTCTTATACTGGTTTTGTATCGAATTTGCCGATGCATTAAAAAGAAAGTTTTAAAAGAGAAATTCTACTCTAATATTCCCATCTCTCTATACTAATACTCCACTTATTTTTAGGATTATAAAGTTACTTTTGATCTACATGATCACAAAGAGATGATCGTCAGAAAAATCAACTCCTAAATCATCTTTACACAGTCCTACAGAAAGGTGTAAGAGTGTTAAAAAAAAGTGATGAGCGTATCTTTTTTAATTTCTTTACAGAAACTATGAAACTCTTTTTTTTTTAATTGTAATACTATGAAACTCAATTATGAGGACTAAAACAAAGTTTCATATATATATATCAAAAACTACTTTAATTATTTGCTAGGTCGAAATTATATATATAAAACAAAAATAATGCAAACCATGAAAAATTAGTCCAAAAGGTACAAGGTCCCATGGCTTTAATAGGCAATATAATCAGCAGTTTTTCTTTATTTAGCAAAAATTAATTTTCAAGATGATAGTTTCTAACAACGTTAATTTGAAACAAAAAATCAAAAAAACAAAAAGTCTTCAAAGTATCAAAGAAAAAAAATCAAAATTTTATTTTTATGAAATAATGACAAAAGAATGAGTGAATACTGATCAATTTTTTTTGTCTTACAAATCAAAACTCAAATTTTTACCCTTTTTTCCCTAAAAAAAAATTCAAAACTCAAATTTAAATTCAAATAAAATATAAATAAATTAGAATATAGTTTCTTGATATCTTAAAGGTACTGATCATGTTACATATTAAAAAGTTAAAAAATTCATAGTTAGAGTCAAGATTTTTTTTTACAAAAAGAAAAAGAAAAAGAAAAAATTGAATACAGGTAGGTAAGGGAGGTAGGTAAGATCTGATCCACGTTGCATGCACATTTTAATGGGCGTTGAAGTTCAACGACCCTTATTGGTGCCCATAATTAGGAATTATTTCAACGTACACTAGATTCTGTACACGTGGCACACGTTTATTGGTGTTTCTAGTTTCATGCAACGTGGTTGCTGTTCGATCTGAATCTTATATGGTGATCATATTACTCTTGTTAGGGCACAGACCAAAACGTGGAAAATGCTTTTCTCGAAATCTAGGATAGGGGTGACATTAAGGCTCCGTTTAGTAGACCGTGAATATTCCCAAATGCAAAAATTTACGGTTTATCATGTGTTCGTAGATAATTGATGAGGGCATTTAATAATAAATATTTGGTGGAATTTGCAATATGCTTACAAAATAAACAATCTAAAATTTTTTATTTATTTTTTTCTAATGTATAGAATTTTTAATTAGCACCTCCAAAAACTGTGAATTTTCGCATTTGCGAATATTCACGGTGTACCAAGCAGAGCTTAAAAAAAGAAAAAAAGAAATCTTAGATACTCTCGAATCTGGAGATACTGTATTAAAATATCTCGAACGGGGTTCAAGGTTCTAAGTTTTAAAATAATTAAATTAATAAAAGGAAATTCAATTTCCATCCAACCACATTTTCTCTATATTTCATGTATTATTACACCTCATTTACACACATTTAATATTCTATATAGAGATGATCCAAAGAATAAATTTTTATTTGAATATTCGCTTCATAATTTAGGTTATCTTAAGAAAAAAATCAAATCATTATTCTACAATTGTTAGCTCTATCAAATGTTGGTTGAAAATTAATAGTAAATAGAAGATTCAAAAGTTTAAAATTTTAATCAATTTTTAATTAGTCCAAAAGTTTTAAAGAAATATAATTTTTTGTTACAACAATCTTCATTTTGAAGAAATTATTTAAAAAAAAATGCCAGACCTTTACATTACCTCTACGTAGGGTTTATAAAGTGATGTAAATAAAGTGTAAAAAGAACTAGACTGTGTAAAGAAAAGTGATGGTGTGGAAATAAAACTTCCATTATTAAACTAATGATACTAAAGTGGCAATCTAGATTTGGTTTTATAGTTAAAAAGGTGTTTGATGTCCTTGCACCAAATCCCACTGTCAATAATATTGTGTTTCAATGTTTTAATTAATATAGTTGGGGACATATATGTATTATACTAACGGATTGCATTATTGACTTTTATAGATCCATTGCAATTGAAACTCGTTTTACAAGCAACTATATATATATATAAGTGCATGTGTTTACTAGCTGCTTGATGCTTCTTAATTTATTAGTAAATTAAGAAGAAAACAGAATTATTATTTTTTTTTGGAGAGACGGATGCCCCGACGCTTGGTCCAATGCTGATGTGGCATATGATGCTTTCATTTTTTTCAAGAAAAATGCTAAATGTCTTGAAAAAAAATAATTTTGTCTCGGCCAGAATACATAAATCATTTCATGACCTCTGTGAATTTATGTGTCATATTGTGAATTGTAAAGTCTTCCATTAATACACAAAAGCTGTAGATTGTGCATTCTAGCCCGACAAAAATTGCTTTTTTAGAGATGTATAGTACTACTCTTTTTTCATTCCGTGAACTGTGTTGAAATGTTGAGACGTCATGGCCACATAGACGTCCGATTATTTCATTAGGCCAAATAAAAGTCTTTCACTTAACTTAGTAACATCATGTGGTGACAATTTTAGAGAATATGAGATTTTATTGATAATTGGATTGATTAGGTTACATGACCCGGTGAAGGTATATATAGATCATAATTCTAATTAGAGATAAACTCGACATCCTATAAACCTCAAAGACTAATCCTAATCAAATTATTAATCCTAATCTTAATCTAATCTAAATTCATCTTGATCTTCATCCAAAACTACGATATTATGCAACATAGTACACCGTAATATTCTATACTCTAAAATCTCCCCTCAATCTCATAAGGATCGGAGATGCACTTGAGATTGTCGATGATGCCATCTGATCTGCCATTGAAGAGTGGTTCCTCGTGATGCTTCGTTGTTGAGGAATATATAGCGTTTTGTCGATTTTTTTTTGGTACCACGCCCATGTGTAGATGAGAGATTGTAGCCGAGTGCTTGATCTTTGAAGGATTCAGAGGCTGGAGCTTGATCACCAATAGTGATTTAGAGGCTAATCAAATTATAGGAGCTTGATCATGATTGATTCAGAGGCTCATCGCTTCTATGTGAGCTTGATCGTGATAGATTCAGAGACTCAATCATCGTGGATAAAAAATTTTTACTTTTTTTTTTTTAATGAAATCCCTACATATGAAATTGTGCAGAATATGATGTGGTTCTGATGGGCTATGAACCATGATTTAGTGGAACCCTTTGAGAAATCAACATCATGAAATGAGTATGCTAAACCATAGGTGCATCTGTAGCAGGATCAACTTGATCAACAACTTTTAAAACATTGTGATGGGAAACGTGTAAGATATGTACCATTAGTAACAAGCTCCAATACGCCGTCACCTTAGATCATTAGTTCCCATATTGAAACTCAAATAAGTACGGAAGGGGTCTTTGTGCAACAAGCTAGCCACTCCACCTTTTGTGTACGCCTAATATGAGAAACTAATAGTAGATAAGGAAGACACACTGATGAGATGGTGCTGAAATCACGGGTGAGATGGTGTTGAAATTTTCAAGTCAACATCGAGCATAGTGACAATGGTGTAATGAAGGCATTCAATTCTACTTACTGAAAAATAATCAAAGCAAAAAGAAATACAAACCTAAAAGTTGGTCCGGCGACGGTGGCGGCACCGCCGCCGGCGAAAGAACGGTCCCAAGAAAGGTCTCTCAGTAGAAAGAATCCTGCTCTGATACCATGACAATTTTAGAGAATACGAGATTTTATTGATAATTGGATTGATTAGATTACATGACCCTATGAGGGTATATATTGATCACAATTCTAATTAGAGATAAACTCTAAGTCTTATAAACCTCAAAGACTAATTCTAATCAAATTATTAATCCTAATCTAAATCTAATCCAAATCCATCTTGATCTTCATCCAAAACTACGATAATATTATGCAACATAATACACCATAATATTCTACACTCTAACATGTGGGACCCCCAAAATATGTTCCAAGGGATTATTTTCGATGAGAGTGTTTTTCTCACCATCTAGATCATCAAATTCAGAAACTAGTCCATTATAAGACTCCTTGGCGCTCCATAAAATGAATTTTGAAAAACAACGATAAAGAAGTAAATTTTTCAAAGGTTGATTTAAAGGGGTTAAAAGTTTTAGAACGAGCTGATATTTGAATATGAGGATGTATTAAGAAGGAGATAATTCTCACAAAAATAGCCTTAATTTGGATCATTTCCATGTATGGGGTGCAATCGCCCCTCCTCTTTTCTAACTATTTATTGATTTATATATTCATGTAAAATAAATATTATTATTAATTTTTTTAAGGAGGAGACAATTGCCCAAGATACATATATTTTTAAGGCGTAGATACACCATGATAAGTATATTTGATCTACTAACAAAACCACCACCAACAGGTATGGAACATAACCTAAAGATATTATATGGGACAAATTTATGGCAAACTACAACTAAAGAGTTCTGATCCCAAGACTTTCCAAATCAAAGGACTGAAGGAGGGATGTACAACCGTAGCTTTAAAGACCGTATAGAATATTGTAACTTGTATATGACATTGGGAGAAAAATAAATCATCGACCAAAACCGACCATCCAATCCGATCCAAGCCGAGTCTAATCAAATTGATGGTGGATAGAAAAATAAAAAGCTGGCCTTATTTAGATCGACTGTGGATGGTTCAAATTAGGTCGAATACCGACCGATGCCCACCCCTAATTAATTCAAACTTTGAGCCTAACTAATTAATAAGTACTTGCAAATGGAGTGATGCTAGAATGTCCCCACAAAGTGAGGGATTTACGCACCGCCCTGAGATGGACGGTAGTCCATGCCTTGGAGTTTGGGATTTCGAAACTTGATGACGTGATTCAAATCATGAGGGGTAGTGGCCTTACGATTTAAGTGCGCATTATTCCTTGCAAATGTACTGTAGAAGCATATATATCTGATTAGATACCTCCGACCACATTTATGGTGGTCATATCTGTCTATCGGTCTCTAATTAATATTATTTCATTAGTTCTGTGATATTTTTTTCCCTTCAAAGTATTTTAAGTTGAATATTTGACCCAAACTAACCCTTTTTTTTTATTTTTTAATCAATCCACTCGTTCCATTCTTCGAATTTTTTCTCCATTGATGCATTTTAAATTATTATGTTTATGATTCAAATTTTTTATTTTTTTTATCAAATTGATTTATTTGATGTTATAATTTTTCTCATCTCACTAACAATGGTGATAATATTTATGAAAAATGAGTGATGATTTATATTTTTTTTAAAAAACTGTTTTAGCGAGTGATATAATTGATTATCATATCTTTTATAATTTTAAGCTTTTTTATAATTTCTTCGAAAAACTAGTGTAGTCTCTCTCTAGTCACTGATAAATTGCAGCCATTTGGGGATTTCGAAGCTAGCTCGTGTTGTAGCCTGTGGATTGAAAGAGTGCAACGTGGTGGCATGGACGTGGTGCTGCTGCCACCAATTTAATCAGGTCCGTCACGGTCCGTGGTCGTCGCAGACATGTGCAATCTTTCTATCCTACACATATCTATCCAATAATTTGAAAATAAACTTTTTTGTTTTGACCTCATGAGATCTTTTGTTATTTCTAAACGTTTTTAAATATGAATCAAATTGAGCACGCCAAACCAAACTGTGTGATATCCAATTGATGTTATTTAATTGAAGAATACTAAACATATCCGTATTAACAATTTGAATTGGATGGTGAATGTGTGAATTCAGTACACTCTCTTCGTAAATTGCATCTATTTTTAAGTGATAAAAACTCACCGTGAATAAATATTATTGTAAGAGTTGTTGTAACAACTGTTCTTGCTCTAGTATTACCGTATTTAATTCAATATTTGTTTGAATTGATTTTTTTTTGAAGATCATTATCAAAAAAATCGATAATCTTTACATCATCTTTATGCGAGACCTATAAATAAGTTAGTATCGATACCTGCTGAAGGGGTGCGATTGGTAGTATTCAGATCACTCCAGTATCGATATCACTCATACTGATATCGATACCAAGGTGATCTGAAGTTACGTTTTGAATGCGTATCGATACCCATGGCTATCGATACCCACTGGCACTAGTTCAGAACAGTCACCATTTTTACTCCGAAATGGTGCTTCCAAGGCTATATAAGTACATGTGTTTGCTAGCCGCTTGATGAGTAAATTAAGAAGAAAAAAGAATTAAATTTTTTTTTTGGAGAGACGGATGCCCCGACGCTTGGCCCAATGCTGATGTGGCATATGATGCTTTCATGTTTTTTCAAGAAAAATGCTAAATGTCTTGAAAAAAAATATTTTTGTCTCAGCCAGAATACATAAATCATTTCATGATCTCTGTGAATTTATATGTCACATTGTGAATTGTAAAGTCTTCCATTAATACACAAAAGCTGTAGATTGTGCATTCTACCCTTACTAAAATTATTTTTTTAGAGATGCATAATACTACTCTTTTTTCATCCCGTGAACTGTGTTGAAATGTTCAGACATGGCCACATGGATGTCCAGTTATTTCATTAGGCCAAATAAAAGTCTTTTATAGTCTGTTTGGACAAGGGATTTGGGGGAGGGATTTTGTGGGGACCAGGGATTTGGTGGAAAAATCATGTTATATTTTTCCTCAAAATCCCTGGTCCCTACAAAATCCCTCCCTAAAATCCCTTATCCAAACACCTCCCTAAAATGGGAAATTTGACTCAATAGACCGATCCATTGAGTGGTTCGGCCGAATAGTTCGGATGAATTTGGCGCAAGAATTATAGTCCCAAACAAAATTTTCGGACTGTTTTGCCCCCCTATATAAACCAGAGTCCCTGTTGGAGACTCTGGGTTTTTCTTCTAAAACCCAGTTTGAAGCTCACCGAAGTGTAGTCTTCAACTCTTCCCGTCCGATCAGCGGCTACAAATTCAGTCAGAGAAGAGAAGGAAGGAAGAAGGAGAAGAAAGGGAGAGGACGCTGAAGAAGTGTCCGTCAGGGAGAGGAAGCTGAAGTAAGGTTCTCTCTAACGACAGATCCACCATTAAAGCATCTGCCATTCAGCTTGGAGTTGGGGGTTTCTCTCCCATGAAATCTGCCATTAAAGAAACTTAAGGAAGCTGAAGTAAGTGTCCTTCATCTTCCAATTGAACCCTAAATTTCGAAAATTTCATCACATTTTAGGATTTACGGTTGATAATTTTTATAAATTCATCCAAATTTTTTCTGATGCGTGTTTTAACGATTAGTTGATAGAATTTTT
>MVGT01002618.1:107956-120579 GCA_002174775.1 Macleaya cordata
TTTTTTTTTTTAGATACTTTTTCTGATTTGCTTGTCTCCTGTTTAGATAGATTTAAAAATTGATTCTCTATTTGGTTGATTATAAAATGCAAAATTTTGGCAGCTTTGGTAATTCCAAAAATTATATATACAGTGTTCTATAGCTTAATTATTAAACAAGATAGATACAAACAGGATTTTATTTTAGGTTAACAATTTACTCATGCCATTGTTTAATGTAAACTATGTTCAGTTGTAGTACTAGTTCTGAGTTTTCTGATATCAATTGTTTTGTATGTATCTAAAAACTATATATGAACTAGTCTATATTAATTACTAATTTGACTGACTGCATCCATTGTAATTTAGAGTTTAATTTCCCGTATTGGTGCACGTAGAAGTTGCATCTGGACAATAGGGTTATGCTGATGAAATAGAGAATTAATCTTGGACATTTTTTTTTTTGGTAGACGGGATTATTGCATACCTAGTATTACAATGCAAAAGCGTAGTAAATACATTGTTAGTAATGGATATGTGATAAGTGTAAAAAAATTATTATGAGCATAGGTAAGTCGTTAATACAGACGAAAGTCGTCATTGTGAACGATGAGAAGTCACCACAAACCAATATAATTACATAGACAAATTTATAGGACAATACCACGATCATAAGATTTTGAATTCACAATCTTCCAAATTATGAAAGAAATGCCAACCAACAGAACAAGCAGTAATTGACTACACGAGGACATTAATTGCTGAAAATTTGGAGAATTAATATTTTATAAGTTACCTACTTAATGAGATTAATTAATTTGATATTGGTGGAAAGCCGACCATCATCTTTTAAGGCAAAACCAGGTTCCTTCCAAGGAAGTTTGACTAATGTAATACAATGAGTTTTTCTTTAGTTTCAGGCAACATAGAGGCAAACCCAGATAGTTGAAAACTTTTCTCTTTTGTTTGATAAAAGAGTTAGAATTCTACTCTTTTTGGTTAGTGTTATTAGGGCTCTCTAGTAAGGGTGAGGGCTCGCTCAGTTAGGAGGCACTCCCAAATTTTAAATTGGTTAGAGGCAGGGTCTGTTTTACTTGGGGGGATGATTTCTCATTTTTGTTAAAACTTAAAACGATTTATCATCTGTTGTAATCTAAAAAGACCCTAAACCTTTCCCAACCACTTTGCACTACTAAAATCTCCAAAAACTTATGGTTTTCGTGAAGAACTTCTCAAATTTGTTGAAGAAGAAGGAGATATACGTGAGATCAGTTGTAATTTCTAAATTTGGCAGCAACTTATCGAATTTGTTACATATTTTTTCCAACAATCTATCGATTTTGATTATGATTTTTGGCAGCTTCATATCGTTTTTCAACTGATTGGTGGATCCGTTGTAATTTTTAAATTTGACAGCAACCTGTCGAAAATATTAATCAAATTTCAGAGATTTATATCGAAAAAGTTCTTCGTCTTCAACATGATTTGATCGAATTTCAGTACGCTGGGTTTTTTCGGACTTCATTTTACAGAAAAAAAAAACTAAAAAAGGTATTTAGAAAGTTGTATTACTTCGAATGTTATTAATTTTGAGTCTTGGATGGGATTTGAAGACCCAGTACCCTCATCGAAATTATTTTTTTATGATTATTCCTTCATTAATGGAGTTTCTTTGACAACTTCTTCATCCTCCATATTTTTGATGTATTTATGTGTTTAAATAACGAGCTAACACTCGCCAAAATTTTTTTCGAACACTGGTTGTCGGATACTTAAGTTGTTATTACAGTTGGGTGGTATTCATCAACGTCGAAATCTTGAAGGCGGTAACCGTAAAGTTGGAGAATCAAGACAAAAACTTAGATTTTTTTTAATAAGGGTTTAGTTTTCTTTAGTAAGGGGAGTCCCACTAGAAAAAATCAAATGAGTGGAATGTTAAAACTTGGGCTTTAAGGCCCAACTTTTGAGCATCCTCCAACCAAAACAGGAGCTTCAATAACATCACTACTCTTTTTTATACTACATACAGAATACATAGTGCAATATGGAACTTGTAAGAGCATCCAGAGTGCTAGCTAAGAAATCGAAAATCTATTTTTTTTACCTCCACAATCTAGCTTCTGGGCTAGGTTTGTCCAAAAACCAATGCAAATAAACCAATGCGTTTGTACGTAGTACTGGAGTAGGATTTTAGGTTCAGCTTAAAACAGGGCTGGATTTGAGATTGGAGTTGTAGATATAAAGATCCTAGACCACTCTATGAAATGGTATCAGAGCAGATCTACACGTGATAGGCCCAACGACCACACATCCTCTACGTCAATAGAAAACTAAAAGGAAAGTTTTGTTGATTTTTTTTTTTGTTTTGTGTGTGCTAAATATAGTTATAACTAGTGTGTATTAAATCTAGATTTAACAGCAGAGTGACCATTTTTACCCTATGTTCTACAAATTTAACATACTACGCTCTAATATGGGCAAGTTTAGTGGAGTCCAAGAATCCATAGATTTTTGAGAATCCATCGCATTAATTTCTAAATTATCAGTTTAGTTTATTTATTCATTTCAGCAATCCCAAAATTATTATCAATTTATCACTCATTTTAATCTCATTAGTTTAATCTGAAATTAATTTCTTTCCAACGGTTCTCTATTTGATTTAGTTCGATCCTAATTTACCTTAAAGGTGTAAAAATCTTGAAATAAGTTTNCTTCTTTTTTCTCTTCCTCTCCCTTTCTTCTCCTTCTTCCTTCCTTCTCTTCTCTGACTGAATTTGTAGCCGCTGATCGGACGGGAAGAGTTGAAGACTACACTTCGGTGAGCTTCAAACTGGGTTTTAGAAGAAAAACCCAGAGTCTCCAACAGGGACTCTGGTTTATATAGGGGGTAAAACAGTCCGAAAATTTTGTTTGGGATTATAATTCTTGCGCCAAATTCATCCGAACTATTCGGCCGAACCACCCAATGGATCGGTCTATTGAGTCAAATTTCCCCCCTAAAATCCCTTATCCAAACAGACTATTACTTAACTTATTAACATCATGTGGTGACAATTTTAGAGAGTATGAGATTTTATTGATAATTGGATTGATTAGATTACATGACCCAGTGAGGGTATATATAGATCACAATTCTAATTAGAGATAAACTCTACATCCTAAAAACTTCAAATCCTAATCAAATTATTAATCCTAATCTAAATCTAATCCAAATTCATCTTGATCTTCATCCAAAACTACGAAGAGAGTTGAACTCTTGACTTCATGAAATCATTTGTTATTGCTAAGCGTCTTTAAATATGAATCAAATTAAGCGCACCAAACCAAACTGTGTGATATCCAATTGATGTTATTTAATTGAATAATTCTAAACATATCCGTATTAACAATTATCCGTATTAACAATTTGAATTGGATGGCGAATGTGTGAATTCAGTACACTCTCTTCATAAATTGCATCTATTTTTAAGAGATAAAAACTCACCGTGAATAAATATTATTGTAACAGGTGTTGTAACAACTGTTCTTGCTCTAGTATTACCGTATTTAATTCAATATTTGTTTGAATTGATTTTTTTTTGAAGATCATTATAAAAAAAAAATCGATAAATCTTTAAATCATCTTCATGGGAGACTTATAAATAATTAATTGGAACTCGAAGAAAGAGGAGGTTCAATATCCCCCACTTTCTAAATTTGTTTGACTGACAACAACTGGGAATCTGGCTGCAAAGTTCGGTTAAATTTTAGAGTGAGATTTTGGTCTTTTTTTTTTTTAGATACTTTTTCTGATTTGCTTGTCTCCTGTTTAGATAGATTTAAAAATTGATTCTCTATTTGGTTGATTATAAAATGCAAAATTTTGGCAGCTTTCTAAATTTGTTTGACTGACAACAACTGGGAATCTGGCTGCAAAGTTCGGTTAAATTTTAGAGTGAGATTTTGGTCTTTTTTTTTTTTAGATACTTTTTCTGATTTGCTTGTCTCCTGTTTAGATAGATTTAAAAATTGATTCTCTATTTGGTTGATTATAAAATGCAAAATTTTGGCAGCTTTGGTAATTCCAAAAATTATATATACAGTGTTCTATAGCTTAATTATTAAACAAGATAGATACAAACAGGATTTTATTTTAGGTTAACAATTTACTCATGCCATTGTTTAATGTAAACTATGTTCAGTTGTAGTACTAGTTCTGAGTTTTCTGATATCAATTGTTTTGTATGTATCTAAAAACTATATATGAACTAGTCTATATTAATTACTAATTTGACTGACTGCATCCATTGTAATTTAGAGTTTAATTTCCCGTATTGGTGCACGTAGAAGTTGCATCTGGACAATAGGGTTATGCTGATGAAATAGAGAATTAATCTTGGACATTTTTTTTTTTGGTAGACGGGATTATTGCATACCTAGTATTACAATGCAAAAGCGTAGTAAATACATTGTTAGTAATGGATATGTGATAAGTGTAAAAAAATTATTATGAGCATAGGTAAGTCGTTAATACAGACGAAAGTCGTCATTGTGAACGATGAGAAGTCACCACAAACCAATATAATTACATAGACAAATTTATAGGACAATACCACGATCATAAGATTTTGAATTCACAATCTTCCAAATTATGAAAGAAATGCCAACCAACAGAACAAGCAGTAATTGACTACACGAGGACATTAATTGCTGAAAATTTGGAGAATTAATATTTTATAAGTTACCTACTTAATGAGATTAATTAATTTGATATTGGTGGAAAGCCGACCATCATCTTTTAAGGCAAAACCAGGTTCCTTCCAAGGAAGTTTGACTAATGTAATACAATGAGTTTTTTTTTAGTTTTAGGCAACATAGAGGCAAACCCAGATAGTTGAAAACTTTTCTCTTTTGTTTGATAAAAGAGTTAGAATTCTACTCTTTTTGGTTAGTATTATTAGGGCTCTCTAGTAAGGGTGAGGGGCTCGCTCAGTTAGGAGGCACCCCCAAATTTTAAATTGGTTAGGGGGCAGGGTCTGTTTTACTTGAGGGGAGGATTTCTCATTTTTGTTAAAACTTAACACGATTTATCATCTGTTGTAATCTAAAAATACCCTAAACCTTTCCCAACCACTTTGCACTACCAAAATCTCAAAAAACTTATGGTTTTCGTGAAGAACTTCTCAAATTTGTTGAAGAAGGAGATATACGTGAGATTAGTTGCAATTTCTAAATTTGGCAGCAACTTATCGAATTTGTTACATATTTTTGCCAACAATCTATCGATTTTGATTATGATTTTTGGCAGCTTCATATCGTTTTTCAACTGATTGGCGGATCAGTTGTAATTTTTAAATTTGACAGCAACCTGTTGAAAATATTAATCAAATTCCAGAGATTTATGTCGAAAAAGTTCTTCGTCTTCAACATGATTTGATCGAATTTCAGTGCGTTGGGTTTTTTCGGACTTCATTTTACAGAAAAAAAACTAAAAAAGGTATTTATAAAGTTGTATTACTTCGAATATTATTGATTTTGAGTCTTGGATGGGATTTGAAGACCTAGTACCCTCATCGAAATTAGTTTTTAATGATTATTCCTTCATTAATGGAGTTTCTTTGACAACTTCTTCATCCTCTATGTTTTTGACGTATTTGTGTGTTTAAATAACGAGCTAACACTCGCTAAAAGTTTTTTCGAATACTGGTCGTCGGATACTTAAGCCGTTATTACCGTTGGGTGGTATTCATCAACGTCGAAATCTTGAAGATGGTAACTGTACAGTTGGAGAATCAAGACAAAAACTTAGATTTTTTTAAATAAGGGTTTAGTTTTCTTTAGTAAGGGGAGTCCCACTAGAAAAAATCAAATGAGTGGAACGTTAAAACTTAGGCTTTAAGGCCCAACTTTTGAGCATCCTCCAACCAAAATAGGAGCTTCAATAACATCACTACTCTTTTTTATGCTACATACAGAATACATAGTGCAATATGGAACTTATAAGAGCATCTAGAGTTCTAGCTAAGAAATCGAAAATCTATTTTTTTACCTCCACAATCTAGCTTCTGGGCCAGGTTTGTCCAAAAACCAATGCAAATAAACCAGTGCACTTGTATGTAGTACTGGAGTAGGATTTTAGGTTCAGCTTAAAACAGGGCTGGATTTGAGATTGGGGTTGTACATATAAAGATCCTAGACCACTCTATGAAATGGTATCAGAGAAGATCTACACGTGATAGGCCCAACGACCACATATCCTCTACGTCAATAGAAAACTAAAAGGAAAGTTTTGTGTGTGCTAAATATAATTTTAACTAATGTGGATTAAATCTAGATTTAACAGCAGAGTGGCCATTTTTACCCTATGTTCTACAAATTTAACATACTACGCTCTAATATGGGCAAGTTTAGTGGAGTCCAAGAATCCATAGATTTTTGAGAATCCATCGCATTAATTTCTAAATTATCAGTTTAGTTTATTTATTCATTTCAGCAATCCCAAAATTATTATCAATTTATCACTCATTTTAATCTCATTAGTTTAATCTGAAATTAATTTCTTTCCAACGGTTCTCTATTTGATTTAGTTCGATCCTAATTTACCTTAAAGGTGTAAAAATCTTGAAATAAGTTTGTCGTTGTGAGATCTCACACCAATACAAAAACCACTCTACTAAGACTAGTATATTAAACTAATGAGATTAAAATGAGTGATAAATTGATAATAATTTTGGGATTACTAAAATAAATAAATTAACTAAACTGATAATTTAGGAATAAATTGGATGGATTCTCAGGAGAATGGAATCCACCACCACAGATCCATGCAAATAATTTAGTATTCATTTATTTTTTTTTATCTATATATCCACTAACATTTCTTCATTATTCTAATGTAAAATAAGAATAGACATTTTTTGTATTACCTAAAAGGCAATCACAAAGAATCATTTCCTTATTTTTATCAATTAAAAACAAACTTAGAAGAAAAGGAATATAAACTTCATAAATAAAGATTTATGATTCCCTTAACGCTCCATAGGAGAAGTTGATCATTGAGATCTTCATAGAAATCTCTCTGGAGGAAAATATAAATACAAGAAAAATAAATACTAAACTAAATACATGTCAGTCATGGTGGCTTTATCCCTCTCTTGAAATTAAATTAAGTATACATAATAAAGAAGAAATAAAAATATAAATAAAATTACATTATTGAAATAAATGTATTACAACAAAAACTGAAAATAAAACTCTCAGTTTTTTCCTCACTGTACTACAACTCTCAGTACTTTGGAATGATTACAACCAGTGAAAAAAACCTTTATTTATAGTTTTCTGGAGGCTGTACCAATGGTTGAGATAATTTTAGAGTATCCAACGGTTTTCAAATATTATTAGTAGTTGAACGGCCCAGATTGATCAGGATTTTGAAATGGATGGCTAGGATAAAAGATAAAGAATGAAAAGATAAGGTAAATTTGAATTTTCGTTAGAGATAAGGGGTCTTTTGTGTTTTTAAATAATCATTTTATTCTTTTTATTTCTCTTCTTTGGGCTGATTCATATACTTTTTGATTCATCTTGTAGATTTTTAGGCTTGATCCCTACAAAAATATAAAATGATCACTATTAGTTCTTCTTTAGCAACTTTAAGGCTTAGTAAAATGTTATTCGAAGGTTAAATATTATAGTTTTGAGTGCTTATCAATTTTCTCCTTGATAGTGGGATTCAAGAATCCAAAGATCGAAGCAACTTTCTATTAATCAATAGATCCTTAGTGAAACGATGATCTGATCGTCAGAAGTTCTAAAACGATCATATGATGACCCAAACGATCAGATGATAGTTTATTGATAGAGGGAATTAATGAAAGCTATTCCCCCTTCCTCATCTACAAAAAGGTGAAAGCCCCCACACCATCAACAAAACATCTCACTTTTAAACTTGGATTTTTTAAAATACTTCTCTCTCTCTCTTTCTATCTCATCTTTACACCACACCCCAGCTACCAAATCAACCTTTTTAGAATGAAAACAAAACCCAACGGATGATCAAATGGTCGTTTAGATCATCCGATCATCTTTTTGTCCCACGTGGTAAAAATCTAATAAAACCTCATTATTCTCATTCCATCTAAGAATTTATGGATCAATAGGTTTTTGGATGGAATTTTTGAATTCCTACTGTCCTTGCCCTAAGGGAATAGGAAATAATTGGCCTTGGAGTAATTAAACAACCATCCAACAAAGCTAGCTGGCAATTGAGTGTGCAAGTTTTCTTTTCTTTTTAATAACACTCTATTCTTACACCTTGTTTACATTGTTAGATGAATGTGACTTACATAATTACGTAATTTCAAACACAAAGTTTTCATTTAAAATTGATTGATTTTTGCTATAAGAACGATCTACATGCATGATGACGAGAACATCCTCACCCAATATTAATACGTCTTTGTGTCATCTTTAAGTGGGCCCACCAATAGACTTATTTGAACATGGTCCTTTTCCGGTACATAAGCAAGTGTAAGCCTAATAAGTCAATGACTTCAAGTCATATATGAATACCTGAAACTTGAGATGTTACAAATGGTTAAATTGAAGTTTTTATTTGTCTCAAACACTTTATTATATAAGTGTGCAATTCGGGCAAGTTGGGTTAGGGTTGGGAGTCAGTTCTAAGCCCAACCAAAAAAAAAAAAGAAATACATGGAAATGTACAAGGGCGTTGGGTACGTAAATTAAGATTTAAGAACCAGTACTTTCAACTCAATTGAGAGAAACCGAACCAGCTTACAAATATTGATTTTTTTTTTGTTTTAATCGAGAACCCACATACTGGAACCGATTACCCGGTTCTGATTCAACCAATTTGAATACTAGAATTGGAACCAACACATTTTTTTTTTCTTTCTTCCAATAATTGGAACCAGGTTTCTGTAGTTTAATTTGTTCTCAATTTTCAGAACTTTGAAGAGGCAAGAGATCAGCGATGGAGGTTGTTAAGCCGGTTCTGTTAGTGGTCGATGAGAGCTGTCATTCATAGTATTCTCAGTTGTAACATAATAAAGTGGATTCTATTAGGTGGCTGTTTTCATTAGCGAGCCGCCTTCTTCCCTTATCATTAGCACTGGCGATGGTAAGTTAGAGGCTGGGAAAAATAGAGTAGTTTATATAAGATGTGGAATCACTAATACAGGTTGCTGGTATTTGTGATTAACACCATATGGAAGGTCCAAAAAGAAAAAAAAAAAAGAAGAGAACGAAACCGGAATAGAACTTCGTATTTTGTAACTCTCTAGGAGTCATGTTTAACCTTGTGGGTGTTCTCATGACTGACAGTCGACTGTGGGAGGTTATTACTTAGAATAATGCAACTTGTATCGAAATTGGTTGATGTAGACCGCAAATTCCACAAAGGGCACCGACAATCTGCACAGGAAGAAAAGTAGAATGATCGTGAAGATTCCTTGGCGCCGGGGTGGTGCCGGCCCAAAGGTCTCCGACGGTCAAGTCAGTTTGTTTGGAAAAATAAATTAAACAGAAAATCAAAGGAAAAGAACGGAACTGTATTACCTATTCTGGTAGATCGTGGCCGAGGGTGGTAGAAGGTGAGACCTTAGTCGTTGAGTCTTTTACTTGATGATGTAATCTCTCCAGAGGAGATTGGCTGTGCGACAGATCGTGAGTGCTCTTCGAGTTGCAGAGAGTTTTTTAGAGAGTAAGAGAAAGTCCCTCTATCCCTCTGTTCCCCTTCTCCTTTATAGGAAGGGAATCCAATTTGGTTGCCCTGAACTTCGGGATAATTTCCCCCATCTTAGGGAGATATTCTGGCGATAAAGAGTCTCGTGAAGACTGGGCTCCTTACTTGAACTAGTCAAAATCTTGAGGAAGATATGATGACGGTTAGGGAGTCATGCGTGGACTGAACTCGCAGTTTGAACTAGTCAATCCTTATCTGCCCTTGGCGTGTGGACCATAGAGATTGATCTTGGGCTGATGGGCTCCTGGGCCTGGTAAAAATACAATCCTTTCGGTTAATGGACCATTGGGCCTGTCAGCGGAATTTGGCCACTACAGTTTGTCCCCCACTCTTTAAATCAAGAGTTTCTGAGTTAGAGAGTAATGGTCGACCCATGGGGGTTCTTTATGGCCCTTTGTTCAGAGGTAGTCGACCATTGTGGTCGAGTGAAAGCCCCTTCGTTCCGAGGTTCGGAGCAGTCGACTGCATAGCTTGGCGAGTGATGCTCAGTCAACCCTAGGGGTCGATCAAGACGCTATGGTACGGTCGACCACGGGGACCATAGAGGTGTTTGGCACTTGGTGCCTGATAGCAGTCAACTTAAGATGTCAACTGTAACTTAGGAACATGGAGCCTGGAAGCAGTCGACGTAGGATGTCGAGTGCAACTTTAGACGCGTGGTGTCTACTTCTAGGATGTCGACTGCAGCTTTAGGCACGTGGTGCCTGGTAGCAGTCGACCTTTGAGATAGAGTGAGACCTTGCTGGGGTCAATGTAACCATTTCCCTATCGTAATCCCACTCGGCCACAACTTTGGGTTCGACCCAGTCTGAAGGTGAAAAGTCTAGAAAGATAATGACCGTATAGTATTTCATTACGTGGCACCCGCTTATTCGCCTTAAGGACGCGGCACGCGAAACGGTTCGTTGCCAGACTGAGGGCGGCTTCTCGTAAGACCCGCCCAGTTAAATCTTGACACGTGTCCCCCACTTTTAAAGTCGTGCTTTGAAATAGGAAAGTGCTCTTTTCTACTTCCTCACTTAGCATTTTCACAAAGAAGAAAAAGCGAGAAAACTTCAGCAGCGTTTTCTTCTTCTTCCAGCTTTCAAGACCTCATTTGCTCCGACGAGCTTCTCCCGGTGAGTTTCCTTCTTCATCTTCTTGTTTTCTTTTCTCTTTTTCCTTTATTCCTCTTGAAATCTTTTTACTTTTCCCTGAATTTTCTTCTGCTTCTTTTTTTTTCTTTTTTTTTCTTTTGAAAATTTCTTTTTCCTCCATTCCTTTTGCGCGAAATCTGTTCTCTTTCTTTGTTTTTGCCCAAAATCTGTTCTTTTTCTTTGTTTTTGCCCAAAATCTGTTCTCTTTCTTTGTTTTTGCTTTGGAGTTTCATCCTCCTCTCTAGTCCTTTGTCTTACTAGCTTGATTCCAGTTTTTCCTGGTGACAGTTTCGGCCGGGAAAGGTTCTTCTTCCGGCAACGGTAAGGTTTAGAACTGTCAGTTCCCTCCCCCCATTCTTTTTTTTTAAAAAACCGTTCGGTTACCATGCGTTTCGTTTCCGAGTCGAGTTCGACAAGCAGCAGTCGTCTGGACTCGCCGACTGCAAGCCTCATGCAGCACGAAGCAGGGGCAGATGTGGTTACTATAGCCGAGTCGACCCCAGAATTCTTTTCTGAAACTTTGATGCAGTCGACCAGAGTGGTAGATTTGGTCGAGTCGGTTGCTGCTCCGAGATCCGGTCTTCCAGATTTTGGCTTATTAGAAGCCATAGCCGACTGCAGAGGTGATAGAATGGACGATAACGAGGATGTCGACTCCGTGGGACGCAGTCGACCACAGGACATACTGCCTATCAACCCTAGATCAAAACTTAATTCGTCGAACATGACTCGACTGCGCATCACCTACCGAATCCCAGAGTCAGTGCAACTAAGGACTCCCTCAGGACAAGAGCGAGTCGACTGGGACGTCCCCGGATGGACCTTCCTCTATGAAGTATCCTTTCTTCAAGGACTTCGGCTGCCGATCCCAAAATTGGCACAAAAGGTATTAAGCTACTTCGAGATTGCACCAAGCCAGTTGATGCCGAACGGCTGGAGACTGCTACTTGGCCTTGAAGCCTTGGGCGAGCAGCGCGGGATTGTAGTCGGCCTACAAGAAACCCTGCATTCTTACTTCTTGAAGGAGCATGACAAGGAAAAAGGTCGTTACCAGTTTGTGCTCCGAGTTGGACGGGAACACTTGGTATGTCGCTTGACGACCAATGATCGCAATTGGAAGGAGGGCTACTTCCTAGCTAAGGGTCGACTGCTCCTTGGGTCGAACTCAGAATCAGACTTCCCCAACTCTTGGCGAGTGATAGGTAAAATATTCAAAAATTGAGTTTCAATTTCCTGTCGACTGAATTCTTATTTGTTGTTTTTCTTTGCAGGGCGAAAGTTCAACCAAGCGCCAGTGCACAGTTCTGCAGTTGTTGAGCGAACTCAACAAATCCTTGCTGTATCCGAGTCTGACCGAGATTGGAGAGTTCTACTTTCAGAGGATCGCCTATCTTCGAGTCGTCTGTGGTCGGAATCAAGTAAGGACCTAGAAGGTACCCCTCTTCCTAGAGTCGTAAGCACATTGTTTATCATCCTTACAATCAGAGCGCTCGAGCTGCTAGAGTACAAGTTCTCATTTATCAAGCACCTAACTCCTCGAGAACGGGTCTTTGCAGACTACCAAATGACGAAGACCTTTCAGATCCCGTCTGCTGAGGAAGCTGCGGCTCGGATGCGGTCAAAGCTGCTCAAGAAAAAGAAGTCCTCTGCAAAACAGCCGATCGAAACCTCTACTGACGTGGTTGAGGGTAGCTTCTCGCCACCACGCTCTCAAGATCCGGTGGAGTCGAGCCCAGCGGCTGGTAAGAGGCGCAGGGTCGAGT
>MVGT01002618.1:121197-133099 GCA_002174775.1 Macleaya cordata
CCGGAAGGTCAGGTCGTTGCAGTCGACCAATCACTCCATTTGAGCCGAATACGAGCGACTGAGGATTCTTGAATCCGATAGGTCTACTGCTTTGGCCGAATCCGAGAAGACTCGTGCCGACCTTGAGGCTGAACGGAAGCAACTGCAGACCGACTTGGCAGCCGAACGTTCAAAGAATGCTAGCCTACTTGAGCAGCTCAAATCGGTTGCTCTAGACTCCATTCTCAAGACGAGGGCAGAGCTTATGAAGGAGTTCAAGGCCAGAAAGAGTGCTGACTGGGATCCTGATGAGGCCATCGCACTCTACGAAGAAATGTGTGCGGGCGACGAAGGTGACCATAACTCTGACGCCGAGCCCGCTACAGAAGAACCCGTGTTTGAGAGAAACGAAGGCGATGCTTCGGCTGAAAACCTGGGAGCAACCGATGCACCCGCCGCCTAAATTTATATTGTTCTTCTTGTTTTACTGCTTTTTTTTTTGCAAGTGAAAAACCTCTATAAGACACTTGATGGCACGTCGAAATCAATGCAACACTTAGTTTTCTTTTTGCCTTGTCGTACGATGGAACTGTAGCTCTCGTTCAAATCGAGCAGTCGCGTGTGACTAACTTTGCCGACTTGTACATAGTTAAGAGATTTTTTTTTACTTACTGTGAACACACAGTAGATTACACGTGTCTGTCGAACGCTAGATCTTTACATTGTTACCATAACAGTGAGTTCTTCAATCTAGTTTAATCACAGGGGTGTATACAATATAGTATGTTGACTGCAGATTTTGTCAATTAATAATGTAATTGCACATGGTACATTTTGTCGACTGAGTATTTTGTCGATCGCCTGTTCTTCAAAGCTAGAAATCCTTTAATATTCTCCTTGCAGAATGTAGCGTCTTCTTTGCTCCTTTGTTTTCGACCGTTGCGTCGAGGTTGATCTTTCTTAAACCTTAGAGCAACCCTACTGATCTTCAGCAGGAAGTCCGACAAAAGGCTCCTTCTTGTCGAACGCAATCAATCAATCATGAGTCTGCAATTGCAAGGTTAGGGTGGCTCCGATGCTTAAATTAGTGAGGTACTTAGAAAAAAGAAAATAAAAAGTTGGAGTTCGAAAGTGATACTGTATTTTCAACGTTACGCCCTTTGTTGCCTGTAGGCGCTGTCACCTTACGTATACCTCGAAAATCTGCATTGAGATAGGTTAGGGTGGCCGACGACGATGCCATCGGCCCTTCGATGCTTAAGTTAGTAGTTTCCACTAGGTAAGAATGAAATAAGAGTTTCAGAAGTGGTATGACTTCAAGTTGGTGGCATTCCAGCTGTTCTTCAATGGTTCGCCATTCGTCCTACACAGCTTGTAGGCTCCATTTCCTATCACCCTTGTTACTTGGTACGGCCCCTCCCACGCTGGAGCCAACTTTCCTGCTCCTTTCTCCTTGGTATTTTAGAATACTCTGCGTAGGACCCAATCTCCTTCGACGAATGCTCTTGTTCGGACGTTTTTGTTGAAATGCCGGGCAATCCTTCTCTGGTAGGCTGTCATTCTGTCAAGCGCACGCTCCCTTAACTCGTCGATTGTTTCCAGGTTGTTATTAAGTGCCACCTGATTTTCCATATCATTGGTGTACTGATATCTCGCAGAAGGGAGTCCTACTTCTACAGGAATTAGTGCTTCGGTCCCATAAGTGAGTGCAAAAGGAGTTTCGCCTGTTGAGGTCCTTGCAGTTGTTCGGTATGACTATAGTACTCCTGGCAGCTCGTCTGCCCAGCTTCCCTTAGCTTGTTCAAGCCTTTTTTTCAAGGTGTTGATTACAGTCTTGTTGGTCGACTCGGCCTGTCCGTTCGACTGTGGATACCTCGGGGTCGAGAAATTTAGCTTGATCCTCCAAGTGTCACAGAAGTTTTTGAAGTCATTGCTGATAAACTGGGACCCATTATCGGTAATGATCTCTCTTGGGACTCCAAATCGACATATGACATTCCTCCAAATGAAGTTCTTCACTTCTCTGTCTTTGACTTGTGCGTAGGCTTCGGCTTCAACCCACTTCGTGAAGTAGTCTGTAACTGCCAATATATATACCCTGGACCCTGACGCCTTGGGTAGGGTTCCAACAATATCCATTCCCCACTTCATAAAAGGCCATGGTGAGAGGATCAGATTCAACGTTTCTAGTGGCTGATGTGACACTTGGGCATACCTCTGACATTTGTCACATTTCTTAACGTACTCGACAAAGTCGAGCCTCATGGTCGGCCAGTAATATCCTGAAGTGAGCGCCCTGCTGGTCAGGCTTCTAGCTCCCGGGTAATTTCCGCACTCTCCTTCGTGAAGCTCGGCAAACACGTATTATGCCTTTTCGGGCGTGACACATTTCAAGAGAGGTCCAGAGAATGACCGCCTGTAGAGTCTGTTCTCATGAACGATGAACCTTGCTGCTCTGGCTCTCAGTCGATGTGCTTCGTTTCGGTCGACTGGCAGCTCCCCTTTTAAGATGTAGGCTATGATAGGTGTCATCCAGCTGGGGTCAAGAGTTACGGCTTTGACCTCTTCGTTTGTAGATTTCCACACAAAGGGCCACTGCAGGTAAGTGACTGAAATGTTGACGGATTCTACCGATGGGATCGCCGATCCCAAATTTGCTAGAGCATCATCATGGCTGTTCTCCAATCGCGGCACCTGCACGACTGTAAATTTATTAAATGCCGAAAGCAATTCTTTTACCTGGGTAAGGTAGGCCGCCATCTTAGTATCCTTAGCTTGATAGGTTCCTTGCAGCTGATTGACTACTAGTTGAGAGTCTGAGTGGATCGTTATCTGCCGAACTCCTATATCCTTTGCGAGACCTAGACCGGCGATGAGTGCCTCGTATTCCGCTTCGTTGTTTGTTGCTTTGAATCCACACCGGATAGTCCGTTGAATAACGTTACCTTCTGGTGAAATGAGCACTATTCCTAGTCCACAACCTTTTGCGTTGCTCGACCCGTCGACCGAAAGTTTCCACCCTCCCATGCCATATGGCTGTAGGCATAACAGTTCTTTCTCTGCTTGCTCCAGGATGTTAGGCGTGAAATCTACAATGAAATTGGCCAGGGCCTGCGACTTGATCGCATTGCGAGGCTGGTAACTGATGTCGTGTTCGCTGAGCTCGACCGCCCACTTTGTTAGTCAACCCGATAACTCTGGCTTATGGAGTATGCTCCGCAAGGGGTAAGTTGTGAGGACTGTGATACTATGACTTTGAAAGTAAGGTCGTAGCTTTCTTGCTGCTGTCACCAGTGCCAGCGCTAGCTTCTCAAGCTGACTGTACCGTGTCTCTGCGTCGAGTAGACTTTTGCTGACGTAGTAGACCGGGAACTGTCTCTTGTCTTCTCCCTCCTTTGGTTTTGAGAGGAGTGGAGGTGAAGATAGGTACTGCTTCAACTATTGCAGTGCTTCTTCGCATTGCTGAGTCCATTCGAAATTTTTCGACTTGCGTAGAGTGGAGAAGAACGGTTGGCACTTCTCTGAAACCTTCGAAATGAACCTACACTATAAAAACAGAGGCCTTTACCGACGGTAAAAATCCATCGTTAAAGAGTGAAAACCGTCGCAAAAAGTCATTTGCGACAGCAATAATTCCGTCTTGTAAGCCGCTGTCGGCAATCATATTTGCGACGGTCTTCTTCATTATTAGTGACGGCAAATCCGTCACAAAAGAAGCAACTAAAACAGACGTAAATTGACTTTTCTCTATAGTGTTTACCCGTCGTTAATAATAAAACTCCGTTCTTAAAAACTAGATTTCTTGCGACGGCGTTTATCGCCCAAATTAATTTTTTGTTTTTCACTAGTGGTGACGGCGAATACCGTCGCTAAAAGTCCTTTTTAAAAAAAATATTAATATCTATTCTACTGGCCTTCACAATACCTGCTCACTACATAGAACAAAACCCACTCAATCCAATTCCATTACTCCTACAAATGATTCCATTCAATTCTAACACTTAATATATTTACATTCAATTCAATTACATCTACAAGAGTCATCCATTTCAATTAAACTAGACAAAAATTTGAAAAAAGAAGAAATGCATACATAATCTCTGCTAGTTCCTTTCTTGTACACACCTTCAAGCTGGCTGCTCTTTTGGACCCAACTTTTACTAATTCCTCTCTTGTACACACTTTTTTTCACCTTTAAGCTGCTCTTTTGGACTTAACTTTTACTCCCTATCACCTACATACATTTAAAAAAGATCTTAACAATAATTACACAACCAAATTTGAGAACTATATCGAAACACAAAGGAAGAAAGAAAAAAATGACACATATACATAAAGCTGCACTAGCAGCTAGCCCTTGAGCACACAGAAAAAAGAAAGATACTAATTAATTCATCTATACATACTAATGTTACTTGCACAATGGCAACACAAAGTTGATATGGTTAATTGTGGCGACATTATGTTATATATGATATATCATACGGAGAATGCATTCTTCTTACAGTGTACACAAACAAGTTAATGTCCATTTGAGTAAAATTCCTCTTAAGGGCGTTAAGTTGACAACAAATTTCCCCTGAAAGTAAACATAATTGTTCAAATTGTATAAGAATTTTAGTTCCAATATACACGCATACCTGCAAGCGGCACCATATACATAGATGCTCATGCATTAAATTCAAACAAGGCTAATCATGTAAAAAAAATCATCATATGGCCAATGAAATAATGCCACCATGCACCTCAAGGTATAAACCTTGGGAAAACAATAAGTTCATATGTCCACATATTTAATGGTATGCTCTTTATGTGCTAGATTCTAGTCATTATATTAAATTGTTACAGATAAAAACCACAGACTCATACATATAAATCACACCCTTCAATTTAAAATATGAACAAGGGAAAATCAATAAATTGTACTCATTATCAAATCATGGTTATAAGTTTAATCAATCATTTCTGAAACAAATCTAACCATGATAATCAGTTGTGCCTAGATTGGAACCGAATATAAGAAAGCCTCCTAGAAGGATCACACATGTTTTGAACTGCCCGAGAACTACATGAGTAGTTGATGAGGTTGCCTTGTAGAATATCCAAGAGAGATATGATTATTCGCCTTAAAGATCATATGTATGTAAATGAGCATTTATGTGTGTGTGTGTGTGCGTGTTTGCTCTATACTATTTAAAAATAGTGCAATTTTGTTGACCCACTTGTAACGTGTCACAAAACACCATGTAAGAGGCAAGAATCTAAAACGATAAGACCCACCATCTTAGTGATTGTGTTAAGTCCCCACCACTCACATGGTGAGGTTTCATTGACCCACTTACAACTGGGCCTGAAATTACTTTTTACTTCTATGAATCCACTTCACACGTCATAAACATCCGAGATGGTTAACAAAATTGACTAGGTAGTTTGTAGAAAATAATTTGAGTCGAACAAGCCGAGCATTGATTTTCCGAACTTACTAAACTTAAAACAATATATATTAACAGAAAAGTAGATGAGCCATATAAACTAGATTTGAGTATTTGACTTACCCAAATGCTAAAGCACCTGACCATTGAAGCAAAAAACCAAGGACCACCAACACTAAAATGGCGGAAGTGTTGCTACGATTCCAATCGAAAGAGAGAATACCCGGGGGATCAAGCTAAGGCATCAAGGTCACCAACTCATCCCATACCAAAGCTCAATCTCAACAACCTGTAACTAAAAACCATGTTTGCCATGAAACAATGCCTGAAAGTAGGACTTACAAATCCATCTAAAGTGATAAAAACCTAATAAAATCTTATTAATATCATAATTAAAGATATATAACAGAAAAAGGGTCATCAAACTTCACTCACCTTAATACGTTAAGGACCCTTAGGATAACCCACTTTTTCATGGTTTCATCCCTAAAAGAATGAAAAACACAACACTATAAATCAAACAAACCTCACTATATCTATAATTAAAGAAAATGTATACAAAGATTACCAACCAGCTGGCAACAACATCAGCTGGACTGCATTTGCGGCAGTAGCAACATCAGCTGGGCAACATTTGCAATAGCAGCAGTAGCTTGTCTGCAGGAAATTGATTCCTAGAAAAGTCTGGTATGAGCAAATTTCAAAATTACATTTAACATCTAACTAAGCATCTCCCTTTTCTAAAAGCATCCAAACCTCCAATAATAATTGGATTTAACAACATCATAAAGAAAATTACATAACTCAAGATTTAACCATCACATCATTCTGAAATTTTAACATGATGCAAATCAGATCAAACAGAGAAGTTTATGGGCCTCAAACACAAGAAATAGCGTCACTTTTATGCTGTCAAGTAAAAGATCACCAAATTTAGAACAAAACAGAGTTAGATTTAAATTTTTGTATCTCCCAGTTTAACAGTTGGATGGACCTAAAATTTTAATACAAGATAGAAGAAACATTATTCGTTCTAAAGTAAAAGTTTTCTATAGTAAAAGTTTCAGGTCCATCTAAGAACAGGAAGATGTCCATCCATCATAAACACGTCATTTGATTCATATTCAAAAACTTCCAAAAACTTGAATTGCAGCTTTGAAACAACTTCCCCTACACCAGATTTCTTTTCCATCAAAACAAATAAAGATATAAGGTGATTAAACATTACCTTTGGTAGTTAGATAAGTTTGGAGACTCCCTTCTAACTTGATCTTAAGCTCTCTTCACCATCATCTTACACCGAAACATGGTTTTGGTTAAAATCCTAGAAGAAATTCACAAATTCAAAACACCCCTATGGGACATCAATAGAAAGTACAGATCTATTTAATGATAGCAAATATCAATAAGTGAACATGTGCAGAAAGGGGAAAAAAGAAGAAGAATAGCCGCCCTTCACCTATTCAAAAACTTGTTGTTCTTACCTTTTCAATTTCTCACGAAGAATATCAGCCTCACTCATAACATCACGTGTCTCTCCAAGACTTATGAACCATTTTAGTAATGTCCTGAAAAGTATGCTTCACAAACACACATAATGGACAGGTTATGACCATAACTCTCAGCAAAGATGTAAATTTGAGGAGGTCTAAAGATTTAACAAATTCAGAGAATAAATCTAATCCACACCTCAAGTGTTTCAATAAGAAAATCTAGAAAGCATAGATCTTGAAACAGATTAAAGAAAAAAACTTAAAAATAGAACAAATCTTGAAGATTTAACAAATTCATAGAATAAATCTCATCCAAACCTCAAGTGTTTCAATCATCATCCAAGAACTGGTTTCATTACGAAACAGAAAAGATGGGTCCCAAATATCATCTTTATGTAACAAATCCATCTTTCAAAGACCTACCATAACATACATGCAATTAGAAGAACATATTCTATAAATTTCATTAAATCATAATCTTGCATATTTTCATAAAATCAAAACTATAAAAAAATAGCAAGACATGAAAGATAAAAAACAGCTCCAAATTCACATTACAATCATCATCCAAGAACTGATTTCATATAAACATAGCTAAAAATTTGATGTAGAGGATTTAATAGATGTGATTGAGAAATCAAAGTCCAAACCCAAGTCCAAGTCCTAGAAAACGTCTAAAAAGAAGATGGAAAAAATAGACAATTTAAGGCAAATTAAGTAAGCTGATGATGATCATGAAGATCTCATTTATTATCTAGCTGTGAACAAATGAAACAAACTTCAACACTGAAAATGAAAATCCTAAAAAGATTTTCAGCAGAACTTCAACCCAGATCTAAAGCCTTAAATCGATCATTAAGAAAAGAAGAAAAAATACTGATGATAAGGGGAGAGGCTTACCAATTTCTGCCCTAGATCTAAAGCCGAGCTCATTTTCCACCTACAAAGCAAAACGTTGGTTTAGGGTTAGTAAAATAAGAAAGACAAAGGGGGAAAGAGAGAGAGAAAGAGAGAGAGAGAGAGCAGGCCATGTACTGACCGGATGGGAGAGAGGCGGACACAGAGGTTTTAACACAATCTGATCGATAGACCATTCAACGCAGCTCCTGCAACAAATTGATCAAAAAATTTTGGTATTGGAGACTAGTTTAATACAAGCAAATTGAGAAATTTAGAGAGAGAAAGAGAAGGGATTACTCACCGAATTCCATCTAATCGAAGGTAGTTGCAGTGAGGGCATTAACATGAAATGGAGAGATAGAAAGATAAGAGAGAGATCGAAAGAAAATAGAGAAAGAAAGAAGGAGAATCGAAGGAGAAAATCACCGCCGGAAGTCGCAGAGGGTAGCTAGACCACGATCAAACCCTAATTTTAAAAAAAATTCCCTTTTATACAACTTATAACGTAAATATTTGCGGCGGCAAACATTTGTCGCAATTAAAAAATTGTCTTCATCAATAATTTTCGTTGGGCGCAAATTTTCACGCTGAAAACTCTCGGCTTTTTTCACTCATTTACGACGGCAAAGATTTACAACATCCGTCGTTAATATGACCTTTAGCGATGGTTTTCAGTCCGTCCTAAATGTGCTATTATTACGGGGTTATTACATTGGCCTTCCTAAGTAATAGCGACAGTAATATCCATCGTTAAAAGTCCATCATTTGCTACGGTAACAAACTAATCCGTCTGCAATACCCATTAATTGCGACAGAATAACTAGATACCGTCGCAAAAGGTCCATTATTTGTGACGGCATCAAATGACCGTCGCCAAAAACCGTCGCAAAAGACCACTTTTTTTGTAGTGCTACTGAGAGCAGCTATTCTTCCGGTCAGCTTCTGGACTTCCTTAACGTTCCTAGGTGACTGAATACCTCTGATGGACCGGATCTGCTCAGGATGGGCCTCGATTCCTCTTTGCGTAACCAGATATCCAAGGAATTTCCCTGAAGAAACACCAAAAGAGCATTTAGAAGGGTTAAGTTTCATATTGTATTTTCTAAGTACCTCGAAAGCTTGATGTAGGTGGTCAAGGTGTTGGTCTACCATGATCGATTTAACGAGCATGTCGTCGATGTAGACCTCCATTGTCGTTCCTAACATACTGGAGAACATTCTGTTGACTAGTCTCTGGTAGGTTGCTCCCGCATTCTTCAATCCGAATGGCATAACTTTGTAACAAAAAGTCCCTCTTTCGGTTACAAATGCAGTTTTTTCCTGGTCGTCTGAATGAATAAGGATCTGGTTATATCCTGAATACTCGTCCATGAAACTGAGCAGTTCATGCCCAGCAGTAGCATCGACCATCATGTCAATGTGTGGAAGGGGGAAGGAATCTTTCGGGCATGCCTTGTTTAGGTCTGTAAAGTCGATACAGACTCTCCATTTTCCATTCTTCTTCCTGACGACGACGACATTGGCTAGCCATTCTGGATATTTGACTTCTCTGACTGAGCCAACGTTGATCAACTTCTGAATCTCTTCATTGATGATACGATTGCGTTCTGGTGCGAATCTTCTTCTCTTCTATTTAATGGGTGTGTAGGATGGATCAACGTGCAATTTGTGCGTGGTAATGCTGGGGTCAATTCCAGTCATGTCAGCGTGAGACCAGGTGAAGCAGTCATAGTTTTGCTTCAGGAAGTCAATTAATTGTGACCGGATTGCCGGGTCCAGTTTACTCCCAATCCTCACCGTGCGGTCTTCACTGTCTGGATGGATCTGCACCTCGTCGAGCTCCTCCTCCTGAGGTTCGATCTTGCAATCGACTGTCGACTGCTGCTGTAGTTGCTATGCTGTTCCCGGCTTTCCTTTAAAGCTACTGGAATAACACTCCCTTGACATTTGCTGAATTCCTTTTATCTCTCTTACTCCCCACTGAGTCGGGAAGCGGATTACTTGATGATAGGTTGAAGGGACGGCGCGCAACTCGTGTATCCAGGGACGTCCGAGGATAACATTGTAGGCTGAAGGACTGTCAACCACCAAGAATTTTATGTTCAAGTTGACCCCTTCAGCGTAGACTGGGAGTGTGATCTCCCCAATGGTGTGCTTCTGCTCTCCACTGAAGCCAATGAGGACCGTTGTTCGTTTAACGGTCTGAGACTCGTCGATCCCCATTTCCCTAAGTGCACTAAGAAACAAAACATTAGCGGAGCTCCCGTTATCCACGAGAACTCTTTTGATAAGACAGTTAGCTATAAGGATAGAGATCACTAGTGCGTCGTGATGAGGATTGATTAGCTCGGCTGCTTCGGAGTCTACAAAGCTCAAAGTTTGGTCACATGCGAGCGGAGTTGGTCATCTGATATGAGCCTCCGGGCGGACTGCCCCTCTGGCATGTCGCTTAGCGGTTGAATAAGTGACTCCACTAACCTCCGATCCTCCAGTGATCACGTTGATGGTTTTCCTTGGCTGTGGTGGTTCAGGAGGCGACATATTTCTCTTTTCAGTTTGGCTTTCGTCTCTGGCCGCAGTTGTAGCCCGAGCTTTGTCGGACAGAAAGTCTCTGAGGTGGCCCCTTTTTAGGAGCTCTACAACTTCAAGCCTCAGGGCGATACAGTCGGCTGTGTTATGGCCATGGTCCCCATGGAACTCGCACCACTTGCTAGTATCTCTCTTGTCGTTTGCAAATTTATACTTTTCCGGCCATATAACTGAATTTCCCATCCCTTTCATTACCGCAACGACTTATTTCGGCTCTATGTTCAAGTTGTAGGGCGGGATTGGTTGTCTGTTTCCGCGGTCTTGCTGTTTTCCGGACCGTCGACCATACTCTCTTGTTTCTGTTCTTCGTCTCCTATCATCAGAATATGGTTCGAAGCGAAAACTATTGTTCCTGGTAAACGTTTTGTCGTCTTTTCTGCTGTTTCTGCTGTCGTCACCCGTCCTGCCGTAAGACCTATTTACTTCGTCTTCCTCCCACTTTATCTGGGCCCATACCTTGGCCAGCACATCTTCCATCGTTCTGCATGGTTACTTGGTTAACTCCTTGTATAGGTCGGAGTCTGTGAGTAGGCTTTTTCTGAAGGCAGTGATGGCAGTGTCAATATTGCAAGAAGGAATGGAAACTTTCTCTCTGTTGAATCGCCCTACGTAATCTCGGAGTCTTTCTCCCCTTTTCTGCTTGATTCGGTAAAGGTCGTCCGAATGTTTCTCCAGTTTCCTGCTGCTAGCGAAATGCTCGACAAAAACATCCGTGAGTTGAGCAAAAGAAGAAATAGAATTATTAAGTAGATTTGTATACCATTGCAGGGCCGGGCCTATCAGGCTAGATCCGAACCCCTTACACATGCATGCTTCGGCTTGGTCTCTTGGAATCGCCGCTGTAAACATTCGTTGTTTGTACTGGGCTATATGATCATCTGGATCCGTTGTTCCATCGTAGAGCTTCATGTTCGGTAGACTGAACTTCCTTGGCATTTCGATTACTGCGATCTCGTCGACGAAGGGTGAGTCAGCGTAGCTACTTGGCAGGCTCTTTTTGATTGGAGCAGGGACGCCTGGGATTCTACTGATGAGGGCTTCCATCTGGGCCAGCCTTAAGGCGACGTCGCGGTCGTGTATTCCTCCAGTCGACGTATGAGTACAGACCCATTGGTCGTGATCTACCGCAGTCGGCTGGGGCGCGGTCGACTGTGGATGTCGACCGAAAATGGCCTCGCCACTTTCTACAATGGGGTTCGGCTGATCGTTTGGAGTCGACCGCCGACCGGGATCAACGATGGTGCTTCTTGTTCTCGTGAGTGTCTCTGCCATAACCGTCTGTCGCGGATCCACGTCTGTCGTCTGAGTTTCACCGTTGGTTGCGGATTGCTCTTGTCGTTGAACGGATGGTCCAACGTGAGTTCGATCTAACGGTTACATTTGATTAACTGGTTCTCTGAATCGGACTTGGGATTGCCTTGATTGTGGAGTGGTTAGAGCCAATGGTGAGCCTAGTCTTTCACGCAGTGCTTGGTTTTCTTCTCTCATGGCTGCATTTTCTGCTTCAAG
>MVGT01000354.1:0-68494 GCA_002174775.1 Macleaya cordata
GATGAGAAACAAGATACTACACAAGTGGTGACTATTTACGGTCAACCACATCCTATAGAATTTTTTTTCTGTAGGTTTCTATTCTCACTTTTCCCCTATTTTGCATTGCATATTATTTTTGGGTTGAAAAATGAGTTTTGAAGATTAGTTTGCTTTCACAAATTGCATTCTAATACATGTATGTTTTAAGTGTTCTTCTTGTTGTTATTGGCTATCTTTTATAGAATACTTGAACATATAAGAGATTTCACAAATCTGAATTACTTTATTTTATTTTGATATAGCTTGTGAATCTCTTCTCTAAATCCATATACTCTCTTGACTGATCTATAAATCTTGTGCACATAAGAGCCTCTTGAGTAAGTGTGATTTTATCCTAGTTGAATCATTGGATGGGTTAAAATAAAGCTTATGATTCATTAATGGACTGAACTAGCTGGTTGGACTATCTCTCACTAGGATATTGTGTTTTGATGAAGTGCTGAAAAATATTGTTATATCTTGTTATGAAACATCACCAAAACAGTAAGCTCTCGTAAAAGATCTTGAGCTTGGTGAAACACCAAAAGAGTGAGTTCTCGTAAAAAAAAATTTTGAACTCGGTGTTTGAACATCAAAAAGAGTGAGATCCCGCAAAAAGATTGGGAACTCGATGTTCTTTATTCTTCATCTTGACCTCATAGTGACCCACTTGGTTCCAATACGGGTACTTTCTTGGTTGTGTCTCCTCGGATAAGAGTCGCTTGCAAGTTTAGGGAAAATATTGGTAACAAGTTGGTGATCTATGTCTCATGCTCTTGAGTTCCTCAAGTTTCATTCAAACTCAAACATGAAGGTCATTAATAGGTAACAATGTGAGATAGTTCTTTCATGCTAGGTAAGGTTCAGATTTGAAGAAATTGGTAATATGGATAACCTTATCTTATTTTCCTTTTAGGATGGTCTCACATAATGATATTGTTCTCTCAACACACACACACCATAATCAGAATATTGAGTGTTGTGATTTTCATGATTGAGAACTTGCTTGGCTATATTTGAATAAATTTTTGCAATTTCATGATTAAGAAATTTTTAATTGTGATTGTGTATTATATTATTGATAGCCTTGACAACATGATTTGGACACAACAAAACTTTTCTACTTGCATACATTGATAGCATAGATTTGTTGTGTGTTGATGCATGTTGAACCGGATTAGTTTTAAGATTCAAATCTTTCTCATGATCTGGTTGAGGGGGAGCTTGCATGTTTTGTTTATTTGCATATATTTGTGCATGCTTGCTCATTATTTGCATTAAGCTAATATTTGAAAAAATCCAAAAATTTGCATTTTCTCCATTGGTTTTCAAAACCAGGATACATTCACACACTTTGGTTTTATTTCTTATCTTAGCTCTGATACACCTTGTAACTAGCTTTGATAAATTTTATAGTGTGTGACATGTTCTTACTTGCCTTCCACCATACTTTCTTATTGTCTATCTAACTATCTACTTGGTTGAAAATTAGTTAGATATTTATTCTTATGGTTGGTTGGTTTGTATTTGTGTTTCCATACATTGTCTTTCTCAGTTTCTCCTTGTACTTTTGTTGTCTTCTATCCTTTGTCTATTTGTGACAAAAAGGGGGAGAATTATGTGTTCTTGACTTTGCAAGGGGAGTACTATGTGATACGAGTTTTATCACATAGGGGGAGAGATTCTTGTAGCACTTATCAAGGGGGAGTGTAAGCATATTCATTATTTATATTCATGACTTCCATGGTACCTTGATGTGTCTTGTGGACATGTGCAGGAAACAAGTTAAAGACAACCCATAGAGTTTAATGTCTCTATTTGTTTGGGGGAGTTTTGTCTTTTATCTCTCATTGAACCTTATGAATGGGTGTTGAATGGGTTTTGTCACGAAATTGACAAAGGGGGAGATTGTAAGGTCCATAAGTTCCCTCATGGATTTTGTCAATTTGCGTGTCAAATCAAACTCAATATAGCCAATGAGAGTTTGCAAGTTGTCTCTACATTTTTAACCAATGAAGACTTATAGTGAAGGAGAGAAGACTTGTGCAAAGCTCAACTCACCACCATTGGAAGATATCTTAAGATGGGAGAAGCTTTGACAAAGGGGGAGAGATATTATCTCTACCTTCATTAAATGCTCTAAACATTCTTCAAGGTATGTATTTAGTATTTTATAAGATTCCTTGACTTGTTTTGTGAGCATGTGCAGGAAACAGGTTGTTTTATACAATCCGTGTTTTAAGTTCTATTGAGTCATGTGTAAGAAAATACGAGTTGTAATGGGGAAGGTTCTTTATACTATTTTCTTATGTATGGCTTTGTCACGAAAATGACAAAGGGGGAGATTGTTAGGTCCATGAGTTCACTCATGTCATATTTGTCGAATTTCGTGTCAAAGGTAAACTCAAGATGGTCAATGTAACTTGAGTTAGAGTTAGTGAGTCATTCGGTTCGTTGCGAAGCAAAGACTCCAAGAAGCTCAACTCACCACCGGAACTCATCTTAGGATGGTTAGTGACTTAGTAACTCAATACCATAGGTGATTAGTTCATATTAGATCATATGAGAAAGTACGGAATGGCAAAAGAAATCAAAACCCCTTAAAACTAGTGTTTGAAAGAATGCTGTCAGAATACCACGGTTTTTCGGGAAACTGTGACCATTTGTACTGTGGCCAAAGGTTGGTTTCGAAACCAAGGAGGTTGGTTTCGAAACCAAAGTTGAAAAATGATGTCAGGAGGTTTTTGGTTTCGAAACCAACCATATTGGTTTCGAAACCAACCCTGAAAAATGCCAACAGATGGTTTTTGGTTTCGAAACTGACTTGTTGGTTTCGAAACCAAAGCTACAGAATGATGTTAGATGGTCTTTGGTTTCGAAACCAAACATATTGGTTTCGAAACCAAAGTTATGAAAATCATTCCAGGCCTTTTTTGGTTTCGAAACCAACCTTCTTGGTTTCGAAACCAACGCCCAGATATGTGCGATTTCAGCTGTTTCGTGAGCTGTAAAGTGATTCCTTTTCACTTTTTTGCACATTTCCTCTTAGCATATTTTAGGGGAATTATTGGTGCGTGGGGAACACCTCTAAATGGGATGAGGGATCAATGGAATGTCTCCTCATCTCCATTATTGTGTCTAGCTTTTGACCTAATACAACCTAGAGATTTCTGGGTTTGTGCTGGACATTTTGAGTTATAAATAGGGATTGAACCATCAATGTTTAATCAACCATTCACCCTATTTATCAACAAGTTCTTGGAGAGTTTCAACTCTAATTCTTTAGCTTCCAAGCTTGTTGTACATGCTTTAATCCTTCCCATTTTAACTCAAAACCTGAGTTTTGTTGCCGGTGGATTTCCGGTGGTTGAGCTTGAAGTTTCAAGCTTGTGGTGATATACTTGAGGAGTCAAGTATTGGTTCAAGGTGCGGGACTTGTGGAGTTCAAGTTGGAGACGCATCATCATCTACTAAGAGGCAAATTCGTGGATTTCGAATTTGTGGAAGAACTGTACACCGTAGCTGTTGGAGCGTAGAGGGAGTCGTAAATCGTGTCCATCGAGTGGTAAATCGGGTTGTAAGTTTTCAATAACTTTTAGTGGATTTTTGCTGGACTAGGTCCCGGGGTTTTTCCCAGTTTGGGTTTTCCTCGTTAACAAAATCTCTTGTGCATATTTCTATACTTGTTGTGAGATTGAAATATTCGATTCTTGTTCTTAATTCCGCATATTAAGAATCGAATAAGTCAATACTCTTGTTAGAGATTTTTGTTGTACTCTTATTACCTTAGTAATTTTTAATTAGGTGATAGTGTGATCCTTAACCATAGTCACATTGACAGGGCGAATTTAGAATTTCACTTAGTAGCAAAGGATGCATGGTGCGGTGTAGTTTGATGGGGAATCAAGTACACATGGAGGTGTAGCTTGGTGGGAGGACCGAGTACACAAGCTGTGCTAAATCAGTGGAGGAAGCTCAGATGCAGAGGATTGAACATCAGTAGATGTATTTGGCTAGTGAGCCACAAATGATGCTTTGGGAATGACCTGCGGGTCCTGTCTTATGAGACAGTATGAGGCTATGTGTAGCCGTTTGAGATATGGTGGTGTCGTTGAGCAGATGACAGTACATTGTTTCTGGAGCTGAGTTCAGCAAGAGTGTTGGGCGAAGAGTTAATTGTTCCGAATGTGACAAAGGTCGAAAGGGGCAGCATACAACACAAGGCATCAAGTCAGAGAGAGTACTTGAATAGAGGCCGAAGCATTGGTGCGAAGTCTGGAGGTGTATTATGAGTTTGGTAGATGAGGGCATTCGACCGAGCGAGTGGGGGAGAATGTCACAGTTAGTTTCTTTAACTATGCGTAGACTGTGTCTTAGCCAGTGGGCAAGATGAATATGCGTGGCACGGAGGTGCATATGCATAAATATGCAGGATGAGCTGGAGGGCGATGTGAAGCTTCATGGCACAGAGGTGCTATGTTGTGAATATTTAAAGGCGAGCCGGAGGGCTTGGTAAAGCTTCAAGGCTTGAAGAAGCTGCGAAGTGTATATTCATTTCATGGGCCGAAAAAGAGTATGATTGGTCTCATGATTTGATGCTTCCTTTTGGCAATGGCGAAAAGGTAAATTAGTCTACTATAGGGAAGGGTCCCGACCTCCCTGCTGCATATTCATATGTAGCTTAAGTGGGAACTCCACGACGCAACCCGTGGGCCGGACCATGCTTAGCTGAAGGGCTATGCGTTGGTTTCCTTTGTCGTAGGAGACAGCTTAGGTGGCACAGCGGCATTCCTAGAATGGCTTCGGGTCCTATGCATGTTAGACATTGAGTCGATAGTACGCTTGGACCGAAGCTTCTTTGGAAGGATAGAGCTATCCGAGATGCATATCTTGGTGTGATTATAGATATGCTTGGTATGTCTTGTGTTGAGCTATCCGGGGTGGTGTAGCACGGAGTGGCATAGTAAGGGGCGAGCTATGCCTAGATCATTGGATGCTAGTAAGTTGTCGGCTAGCATTTTCATGTTGCTATACGGAAACCTTATAGCCAGGATGGACCTCGCATATGCGTATGCTTGGTTGTGGCCTCTATGCTTCTTGACAGATGAAGCTTAAGACTGTATGGGTAGTCCGAGTAATGTCGGCTTGGCCAGGTGGACGGATATTCATAGTTACCTTTCTGGTACTGTGGAGACCGTGAATCCTACCTGTTGGACGAGTGTCATAGGACATGATGAAGTGACTCGTAGGCCGGCATATGAGCGTGGCTCGTATTGGTTATTCCGTTATGCATATTAGTGCAAGATGACCTAAAGGTCTAAAGCAGAACCGAGATGGTTTGTGAGGCTGTCTATAGACTAGGAGGGAGTCAGTAGTGTCGCACGGGTAGATGATAATATGAATTTTCGATGTGTGACTGTATATGTTGCTGGTCGACCGATTCGCCCGTGACACAGGGCTTATACTGCCGAACTACAGGCGTTTAATGAGATGGTTTCAACTTATAATTTATTAGATTTAGGGTTTGTTGGACCACCATATATGGGGAGCAATAAGAGAACATCTACACGCAATATCATGGAACGATTAGATCGTGTTCTTGCCAACCCTGCTTGGTGCCTCGAACTCACTCATGCACATGTTAATCATTTCTCGCAATTCAATAGTGACCACTCTCCCTTCTTATTAAACACTCAAAAGGTACGCCGTCTAAGTAAGTTACCTTTCCATTTTGAGTCTCATTTGTTTCATCATTCCCACTTTACTGATTTCATCAAGGAAAAATGGCCTGCTACTACTGGTAATCTCTCTAATCGTTTGAATGCCTTGTCTAGTGATATTTGTCGTTAAATTCGTGAGAATATTGGTCATCTTTTCCTAAAAATTGAGCATGTGAAAGCTGAAATTGGACGACTTCAGTATCTTGTTCCTACAGATGAATCTATGGAGAAAGAACGTGCTTTGGAATATGAACTTAACATGCTTCTTGCCATGGAGGATGAATTTTGGCATCAGCGGGATAAAACTAATTTCCTCCGTGATCATGACAAAAACACTACTTTTTTCCATCTTTCAGTTAGAAAGCATTATCATAAAAACAATATTGAATGTATTAACCTTTCATATGTTACTTGGACAACTGATATTCATCGTATTGCTGCTTTTTTTATTGATCATTTTCGTCAAGCTTTTACTTCGGAAAATACTTGTGATGTACCTTCTAATTTTCTTAATATTGTCCATCCTATCTCTTATGCTGATAACTTACCTATTTGTCAGATTTCGGACAAGGAAGAGATCTATAATGTGCTTTGTATGATGGGCTCTTTAAAAGCACCGAGCTCTGATGGCTACCTAGTACTTTTTTAAAGAAATTCTGGTCCTTACTAGGTGATGATGTTACTGATTTAATCTAAAGGGTGTTCCAAACTGGTGAATTACTGAAAAATTTAAATCATATTTTTCTCATGTTGGTCCCTAAGATTAAAGACCCATTTTCTCCAGTTCATTTTCGTCCCATTGCCCTTTATAATGTGCTTTATAAACTCATAACAAAAATTATTGCTTCAAGTCCTAAAACTATTCTTCCACATCTTATATCTTGTAATCAAAATGCTTTTGTTGCAGATAGACGAATAATTGATAATTTTGTTATTATACAGAAGCTTATTCATTCCATGAAGCATTCCCAATCTCATCAAGGTTCTTTTGCCTTCAAGATTGATATGGCAAAGGCCTATGATCGAGCTGATTGGAATTTTTTAAGATGTGTGTTATTTAAATTTGGGACCTGTGATGCATCTTTAGATCTTATAATGAACTGTATTCGCACACCTTTTTCTATTCTTCCAAATGGTCGTCCTTTTGATCGTTTTGAAAGTGAAGGTGGACTTCGCCAATATTGTCCTCTTTCACCTTATTTGTTTATCCTATGTATGAAAGGATTAACTTGGCTAATTGATAAGAATAATATGTGTGATGGTTTGTTTCAAGGTCTTAAAATTAACAGGTATGGACCAGAAATTTCTCACTTGATATTTGTTGATGATTTAGTTTTATTTGGTGTTGCATATTATACTGATATCGCTGTCTTGCAATCAATTTTACAGACTTATTCTCAGTGGTTAGGTCAACAAATGAACTATGCCAATTCAAGTATCTTTTCAGTAAGCTAATCACTTCAGAAAACATCAAGTGAGAAATCATAACGAGCAATAATAAATACATGGCTAATTTTATACTTAAACCAAACTCATTTTGTTCTTCTCATAATCATCTCCTTGACAAAATAAGAACTAAACTAATTGGTTGGAAACGTCACACCTTATCTCGTGCCTGTAGAAATACTCTTATTCATTATAGTTTAGGGTCAATGTTAATCTTCTTTATGGCTACCTCTTTGTTACCAAATTCTCTTCTTCAAAAATTAACTGCCATACAAAGAGATTTTTTGTGGGGCCATGATACAAATGAAAAGAAGGTACATTTCCTTAACTGGTCAAAAATCTGTACTCCAAAGGAATCAGTGGTCTAGGTATTATGTAGTTAAATTTAGTTAACCAGTCTTTCATTGGTAAGTTAATTTGGCATTTCATTCAATCTCCAAATTATCTTTGGGTTCGTCTTCTCTCTGCAAAGCACCTGCGAGGTGCATCTTTCTCACACTATAAACTCCCTTGTGATTGCTCTGCTACTTGGAGAGCCATGTTATCTGTCAAGGATGAATTCCTTCCTTATATTTGTAGGTCTATTGGTGATGGTACCTCTGTTAAGTTCTTTGAGGATCCATGGATTCCCCATCTTCCCACCTTTAGACCTTCACCCATAGTACGTGATCATACGCATGTTATTTGGGCTTTAGACCTCTTTCTGCCAGGGACTACCACTTGGAATACTTCTCTTTTACATCAGCTTTTCACAGATTTTAAAGTCCAGGCTATTATATGAATTTTTGTTCCGCAAAGTGTACAGGCTGATCATCTAATCTGGACAAAGACCCCATCAGATAGTTTTAGCATAAAATCTTTTTATTATGCACTTCTTGCTGGTGGTGCTTCAACCTCAGGTATGATTTTTACTTTCCCTTGGAAGAGGTTATGAAAGATTACTGACTGTGACCCCCGTGTTAAGTTTTTTTGCTTGGCGACTTTTAAATGGTGCATTAGATGTTCGTACCTCCATTGGACGTTTCAAAGCTCAACATTGCCCACTTTGTGTTTTGACTCAAGAAACCATTGATCATTTGTTTATTCATTGCCCTGTTACCCAAACTATTTTGCATGCCTTACTGTTAGGTTATAGAGTTGTTGATCCATCTCTAACTATTTTTGGTTTCTTAACTGATTAGATTGAAACTTCATCTGACTATAAGCCATTCACTTTGGGTATTGGCCTACTTTAGTCTTTGTGGAAAGCTCGCAATCGAGCTATTTTTTATAGCAAAGATTCTACATCTCAGTTGTTATAAATGCAGCTATCTAATTACATGTTGATTATTCTTATTCTGTTATAGATGATGTTTCTTTGCAAATAGTGGGTGTTGCAATTCAGGTTAATCAACAACGTTGTTGGTTACCTCCGGAACCTTCTTATATTAAAATTAATGTCGATGGTGCTACTAGAATTTCCTCATCATTTTCAGCTGCCATTCCCCATAATTCTGAGGTTGTTTTTCAAGGTTATGGATCCACCAGTGTGCCTGTCTGCTCAACAATAAAAATGGAGGCTTTAACTTTCCATCTTGGTGTTCAACTTGCTTCTAAGCTTAACCTCTCTCACTGCATAATTGAAGGAGATACATTAAATGTAGTGAATTACATCACTGGTCGTTTCTCTCAAGTTCCATGGAGGATACAAACAATCATACTTGATATTCAATCAATGGCAGCTAATATACCGATCTCTCATTTGTTTATGTAAATTGAGTTTGTATTGGCACTGCCCATAAGTTAGCATAATTTGCATTAGAGTATCATATCTAAGATTGGTGGTCTGACTATGCTCCACCATCTTGTATCTCAGACACTTTGTTAGCTGACTTTTCAACTATTTCCTAATTTAAGTTTTTTGATGTTTTCTATTAAAAAAAAGGTCAATGATAGTGTTACAAACTCAAGAGCAATGAAAAGTAAAAGGTTAATTTGACTTATCCCAGAATTATTCATCATTTGAACTTACCCCCTCAAAGATCCTGTAATTAACTTACTCCATAAAAGTCACGGTTTCCGTAATTTCGCCGTCTAAAAACACACGTGCGTCTCGCACAAGGCCATTTATGACTAAAATACCCCTCTGAACTAACACCAAGTTTTACCTTTTGAAGGTATGATGACCTACGGAGATGGGAGTGAGAGAGGGAGGAAGAAAGAAAGAGAGAGAGAGAGAGAGGGCCATTCATGACTAAAATACCCCTCTGAACTAACACCAAGTTTTACCCTTTGAAGGTATGATCATGGTGGATGACCTAAGGAGATGGGAGTGAGAGAGGGAGGAAGAAAGAAAGAGAGAGAAAGAGAAAGAGAGAGAGAGAGAGAGAGAGAAATAACAAGATGCAGGGGGGTAAAAGAAAGGGGGAGGAAAAGTTCTCTGTCTAACCTCACAAAAATAATCAAGATTGAGCTATGTTTTCCTATGTTTTTTTTCTTTGTTCTTCTCTGCTTAATGGTGATTTTCTTGATGTGTACATATTTTCTAACTCTTATATTTTTTTCTTTTGTTTATAGAACGAATGGGTGATTAGCAGGGTATTTGAAAAGAAAGATTCATCAGGTGGGAAAAAAGCTTATGTTTCAGGACAAGCTAGGCCGAGTTCTTTTAAAAATGAATTCGTACTTTCTCTTTTGCCTCCATTAATGGATTCTTCACTTAGTAAGAGTGAGAAGCCTCACGTGACCTGCTTCTCCAATGCATTAATGGAAGTTAAAAAAAATTAGGAAAAAATGATTGGTTGCTTTAATTCCTCTCTTTTATCAACATATGAAAACCCTTCTGAAATCTCAAGTTCTTCATTGATCTTCCCCAATCTTTCTACTGATTTCCTTATTTTTAATCTAGGGTTTTTGCTCCTTATACCTTGTTGTTGTAGATCTTGATGAATGGGAGCTCAATGGTGATAAAGGTGATAACATGGGCTAGTTTTTTGAGTTAAAGTGAGAAATTAACACCCTTATGCTCTAGATTTTGTTGTTTTGATTATGTAAATTGAGATTTTTGAAGAAAAACAAAAATTGATGATGAAGAGGAAATAGATGTCGATTTTAAAACAAAAATCAGTCAATTAATTTCACCAAATAATCCATCTGCATCTTACTATTTCTCTCTCTGTCTCTCTCTTTTTTTCTCTCTCTCGCTTCCCCTCTCTCCCATCTCCTTAGGTCATTCACCATGATCATACCTTCAAAGGATAAAACTTGGTATTAGTTCAGAGGGTATTTTAGTCATGAATGGTACTGTGCGAGACACATATGTACCTTTAAATAGAAAAATCACGAAAATTGTGATTTTGAGGGGCTAAGGTGATTATGGGATCTATTGAGGGGGGTAAGTCTAAATGAAGAATAATTCGGGGGGGGGTAAGTTAAATTAACCCAAAAATAAAATAATAAATAAATAGGATAATTATGGATTAATTCGAGGAAATCTAAACCTCCATTGATTACTTCGATTGTAATCTAACTCTCAATAACACAACTGTGTTCTAAAACAAAATTCTTCTCCTCTTTTTAATTATCTTTTAACCCTTTAAATAGAGTTGTGAAATACTACACTACTTCCCACGTACAAAGAGTAGCACCAAAATAAGTGGAAGACTCCCACATCTAACAAACTACTACTAATCAACTAAAACATCTTAAACCTATTAACCCTAAAAATAGCAACAACTCACACAGCACGGTTTACACTTTCAAAATAAAATCATCTAATTCTAATTTCTACAATAATTAAATTAAATACAAAAATAATAGTAAAATTAATCACGTAACAAACCATCCCCCTTAAAAACAACCTTGTGCTAAAGGTTATGCTTGCAAGATACTCTTTAAGAAATTTTGATGTTTTGATTCGACCACGAACCTTTCCAACATAATTGTTGCACCAAAATTTCTCCAAAAATAATTATTCAACACACCTATAATGTGCAAGAAAAACACCAACCGAATGCTATAATATTTTTGTGTACTCATAATTGTGACTTTTTCCTCTTCATCATGCTCAATTAAAATTGGAAAGAAATCGAAAAGATCATAGGATACTAAACTCTTGATTTTTGTTTGTACCGTTTTCTCTTTTTCTTCAAACATATATTCATTGTAAGTTGCAAGAACTTGAGATTTAACCAGACAATTCTCGATTGTCTCATGCAACCATTTTACCAACCTGATCAACACATCCACATCTTCTTTGCACAAACAAACTCACCATTTTTATTTTGCTATTGTGATGAAGATCCACTGATGATAGCCATAATCCGAAGATCAATCGCTCTGTACCAATGTTACAAACTCAAGAGTAATGAAAAATAAAATAATAAATAAATAGGATAATTGTGGATTAATTCGAGGAAATCCAAACCTCCATTGATTACTTTGAGTATAATCTAACACCCAATAACACAACTGTATTCTAAACAAATATTCTTCTCCTCTTTTTATTTATCTTTTAACCCTTTAAATAGAGGTGAAATACTACACCACTTCCCACGTGCAAAGAGTAGCACCAAAATAGGTGGAAGACTCACACATCTAGGGATGGGACGTGGGTTGGGTCAACTTGACCAACCCGAACCCGACTCGGGATTTAGGCAAACACGGGCAAAGGTTGTTGGGCATTTGGGCAAGTATGGACATTATTTTGCCAACCCGAAATTGAATTTGGGCAATCATAGCAGAGATAATTACCAACCCGAGAAACCCGCCCAATTCGAAATATATATATATATATATATATATATATATATATATATATAAAAATTAAGATTTTAATTAATTTCTAACATGGAAATATGTAGCTTGAAAAAGAAAACTCTCAATTTGTTACATATTTTGAAAGATATAAATTGATATCTTAGAATTACTAAAATAGGGTAGAGGTATAAATACCAAAAAAGAAAACTTTCCATTTTATCTCATTATATGTAAAGTCAAAAATATTTCTATTACTCAATAAGTAAAACTCAAAAGATTATAAAACCATCCTTTATAAGAGCAGCTTGTTAGCTTGTTTATCTTTTGAAACTATGGAGGATATTTTGTTTAATTAAATTTGTTATTAATAAAAAAAATTTGGTATCAATAAACTCATTTAATCACTTAAATTTATTAAAACTTGGACAACCCGAAGAACCCGAAAAACCCGAAGAGCCCAAAAAACTAACTTGGGCCATGTATTGGTAGACTCCTTACGGGTTTTGTGGATTCTATGGGTATTCTGACAAAGTATGTACAATGTGAGCTTGGCATGTCCAAAAGCTCTAACCCGCCCGAGTCCCACCCTACCCACATCTAATAAACTACTACTTGACTTAATCAACTAATATATCTTAAACTTATTAATCCTAAAAAATAGCAACAATCACACCAAACTGTTTACACTTTCAAAATAAAATCATCTAATTCTAATTTCTACAATAATTAAATTAAATACAAATAATATTAAAATTAATCACATAACAGATAGTTTGATATTTTTTACTAGTAAATCATTCTTATATCGAATAATAGGTTAGAAGTTTTAGAGTTGACTAATTTTATTATGAGAGTAATATATAGGGTGAGGAGAAAATTTTCACCAAATGTGAACCACTAAATCATCTCCAAGTGAGCCCTATAAGGCAAAATCAGCAAGGGGACAAGAAAGGGATAGAGGATTTGAAAGTCTAAATACGCCCTACGGTTTAATGGAATTAACCGTATGTCTTTGTGACTATAGTTAGGGATCACACTATCACCAAATTAAAACTTCAATGGTGATTATAAGTGGAATAAAAATCTCAAACAAGAGTATTGACTTATTCGATTCTTAATATGTGGAATTTAGAATAAGAATTGAATATTTCAATATCTAAATAAATATAGAAATATGCACAAGAGATTTTGTTAACGAGGAAAACCCAAACTGGGAAACTCCAGGACCTAGTCCAGCAAAAATCTACTAAGATTTATTGAAAACTTACAACCCGATTTACCACTCGATGGACACGATTTACGACTCCTTCTATGCTCCAATCAGCTACGGTGTACAGTTCTTCCACAAATTCGAACTCCAAGAATTTACCTCTTAGTTGATTATTAATTCTCATGCATACAACTTGGAGTCCACCAAGCCAACATGAATGAGCTGCGCATATAATTCGAATCTACGAACCAACACCTCCCACAAAATAATGCGTCTCCGACTTGAACTCTACAAGTCCCGCACCTTTAACAAATACTCGAATCTTACGAGTACATCACCATGAACTTGACACCTCAAGCTCAATCACTGGAATACCTAAACAATGTGTAAAGAATTTTGTTGGGAAGGATTTATCTTAGCCTCAACTCACAACTAAGTTCATTCTAAACACATACGATATAATCTTTATGAACAAGTGTTAGAATAAACTTACTCTCAAAAGAATCAAGTTCTCTATCATTAAGACTTTGAACTTTCTCTCTTTAGAACTTGGAACTCATATAATTTCAGTTAAAACACCTCCAAGTTGATTGATCCAAAAAATGGATAATGAAAATAGTTCTCACTCTATTTATAATAGTGATTTTAGATCTAGATCTAGAACATCCCATGTGATGAATATTCTAATATTTTTCTAGATCTAGATCTAGAATACACCAAGTTTAGTGAGTGGTGTTTCTAGATCAAGAACACCCATTATGGTGGTGTTTCTTTTTTATTTTAAAATAATATCATCCCATGATTAATGAGTGACATTTTTCTCTTTTGGATTAAGAACTATTTTTTACCATAAGTGATATTTAGAATACGCCATGTGGTGTTTCTTTTCTACATCACCCCATGTGAGTGATGTGTAGATCAAAAGCACTCATGTATTGTGGTGTTTCTTAAAATTACATCAACCCATGGCTAATGAGTGATGTTTTTCTCTTTTGAATTTAGAACTATATTCCACCATAAGTGATAATTTAGAACACACTATGTGGTGTTTTTTTCTATATCACCCCATGTGAGTGATGTTTTATATGTGTAGATCTAGATCTATATCACTTATATTAATGTTTAAAAGTTCATAATATATGGTGAACTTAAAACATTTATAGAAGGTTTTTAGAATCATTTAAAATAGGTTTAAAAGATGTTTAAAAGCGGTAAAAACCATTTAGTACACTTTGGTTTTGAAACCAACCTCTGGTCACAGTAAAAAAGGTCACAGTTTCCCTTAAAAGCGTAGTTTTCCGACAACATTCGTCCAAACACTAATTTTAAGGGGTTTTGACCTTTTTTACCATTCTATACATTCTCATATGATTCAATATGAACTAACCACCTATGGTATTGAGTTTCAAAGTCACTTACCATCCTAAGATGAGTTCCGGTGGTGAGTTGAGCTTCTTGGAGTCTTTTCTTTGCAACGAACCGAACAACTCACCAATTCTAACTCAAGTTACATTGACCTTCTTAAGTTACATTTGACACGAAATTCGATAAATAACATGAGTGAACTCATGGACCTAACAATCTCCCCCTTTGTCATTTTCGTGATAAATCTGTACATACGAAAATAATAAAAAGACATTCCCCATTACAACTCATATTTTCTTACACATGACTCGATAGAACTTAAAACACGGATTGTATTTAAACAACCTGTATCTGCGCATGCTCACAAAACAAATCAAGGAATCTCATAAAATATTAAATACAAACCTTGAAGAATGTTTAGAGCAATTAATGAGAGTAGAGGTAATATCTCCCTCCTTTGTCAAAGCTTTTCCCATCATAAGATATCTTACAATAGTGGTGAGTTAAGCTTTGCAAAAGTCTTCTCTCCTTCACTTTTAGTCTTCAATGAATAGAAATGTAGAGACAACTTGCTAACTCTCATTGACCATATTGAGTTCGATTTGACACGCAAATTGACAAAACCCATAAGGGAACTTATGGAGCTTACAATCTCCCCCTCTGTCAATTTCGTGACAAAACCCATTTATAAGACTCAATGAGAGATAAAAGATAGAACCCCCCAAATAAATAGAGACATTAAATTCTACGAAATGCCTTTAACTTATTTCCTGCACATGTCCACAAGACACATCAAGGTACCATGGAAGTTATGAAAATGAATAAGCTTACTCTCCCCCTTGATAAGTGCTACAAGAATCTCTCCCCTATATGATATATCTCTTATCACATAGTAATCCCCTTGCAAACTCAAGAACACACAATTCTCTCCATTTTTGTCACAAATAGACAAAGATAGAAGATAACAAAAGTATAAGGAGAAACTGGAAATGACAATGTATGGAAACACAAATACAAGCCAACCAACCATAAGAATAAATATCTAACTAGCTTTCAACCAAGTAGATAGATAGACAGTAAAAATGTATAGTGGAAGGCAAGTAAAAACATGTCACACACCACAAAATTTATCAAAGCTAGCTACAAGGTGTATCAGAGCTAAGATAAGAAATAAAACCAAAGTGTGTGAAACTATCCTAGTTTTAAAAACTAATAAAGAAAATGCATATTTTTATATTTTTCAAATATTAGCCTAATGCAAATAATGAGCATACATGTACAAATATATACATTTAAACAAAACATGCAAACTCCTCCTCAACCAGATCATGAGAAAGATTTGAATCTTAAAACTAATCCAGTTCAAAATGCATCAACACTCAACAAATATACACTATCAATGTATCCAAGTAGATAATTTTTGTTGTGTCCAAATCATGTTGTCAAGGCTATCAATAATATAATACACAATTACAATCAAAATTTCTTCATCATATAATTGCAAGAATTTATTTAAATATAGACAAGCTAGTTCTCAATCATGAAAATCACCACACTCAATATCCTGATTATGGTGTGTGTGTGTGTTTGTGTGTGTATTTGAGAGAACAATATCATTATGTGAGACCATCCTAAAAGAAAAATAAGATAAGGTTGTCTATATTACTAATTTGTCCAAATCTGAACCTTACCTAGCATGAAAGAACCATCTCACTTTATTACCTATTAATGACCTTAATGTGAATTTGAATGAAACTTGAGGAACTCAAGAGCATGAGACATAGGTCACCAACTTGTTCCTAATATTTTCTTTGAACTTGCAAGCGACTCTTATCCAAGGAGACACAACCAAGAAAGTACCCGTATTAGAACCAAATGGATCACTATAAGATCAAGATGAAGATTATAGAGCATCGAGTTTCCAATCTTTTTGCAGGATCTCACTCTTTTTGATGTTCAAATACCAAGTTCAACATTTTTTAGGAGAACCCACTTTTTTGGTATTTCACCAAGCTCAAAATCTTTTACAAGGGCTTACTATTTTGGTGATGTTTCATAACAAGATATAACAATATTTTTCTAGCACTTCATCAAAATACAATATCCTAGTGAGAGATAGTCCAACTAGCTAGTTCAGTCTATCATTGAATTATGAGCTTTATTTCCTACCCATCCAATGATCCAACTAGGATAAAATCACACTTACTCAAAAGACTCTTATGTGCACACGATTCATAGATCAGTCAAAAGAGTATGTGGATTTATATAAGAGATTCACAAGCTATATCAAAATAAAGTAAAGCAATTCAGATTTGTGAAATCTCTTATATGTTCAAGTATTCTATAAAAGATAACTAATAATAACAAGAAGAACACTTAAAACATACTTGTATTAGAATGCAATTTGTGAAAGCAAACTAATCTTCAACTCACTCTTCAACCCAAAAATGATATTCAATGCAAAGCAGAGGAAGAGTAAGAATACAAACCTACAGAAAAAATTCTGCTTGATGTGGTAGACCCTCAATAGTCACCACTTGTGTAGTAGCCTGTTTCTCATTCAATTAAAAATGTTTATACACTTTATTCAGTATTGATAAGGAAATAAGATTACAAACACAAAAATTATACACACATATCACAAAAAAATTTGACAATACATTGACATGTTGTAAAGTATGATACTTAGTAGATAAAATGTCATGTTTAAATGCAATAAGAACTTCTCTACAAGTACATACTACAAACACTAAAATGCATAACAAACAACTAAAATTAAAACTAGTAAAACACCCACTCAACTACCCCAACAATATATGCATTCAAAACAAAGGGAGGAGTGAGAAGGCCGATAGATCAACAAGTGATACCAAGGAAAGCTCTCATTCGAACTTTCCAAAATAGATAAATCTTCCCATTAAGAAGTGGAGGTTTTCTAGTGACACTTCCCTATTTTTGAAAATCTATAGTCATACACAAGGATCACACTTAGGTTGTTAAACCCAGCAAGTAAACCAGCTCTGATACCAAATGAAAGTCTAAATATGCCCTACGGTTTAATGGAATTAACTGTATATCTTTGTGACTATAGTTAGGGATCACACTATCACCAAATTAAAATTTAAATGGTGATTATAAGTGGAACAAAAATCTCAAACAAGAGTATTGACTTATTTGATTCTTAATATACGAAATTAAGAACAAGAATCGAATATTTCAATCTCTAAATAAATATAGAAATATGCACAAGAAATTTTGTTAACGAGGAAAACTTAAACCGGGAAAAACCCTAGGACCTAGTCCTGCAAAAATCCACTAAGATTTATTGAAACTTACAACCCGATTTACCACTCGATGGACACAATTTACAACTCCCTCTACGCTCCGATCAGCTACAGTGTACAGTTCTTCCACAAATTCGAACTCCAAGAATTTAGCTCTTAGTTGATTATCAATTCTCATGCATACAACTTGGAGTCCACTAAGCCAACATGAATAAGCTGCGCATATAATCCGAATTCACGAACCAACACCTCCCACAAAATGATGCGTCTCCAACTTGAACTCTATAAGTCCCGCACCTTGAACAAGTACTCGAATCTTACGAGTACATCACCATGAACTTGACACCTCAAGCTCAACACCGAAATACCTAAACAATGTGTAAAGGCTTTTGTTGGAAAGGATTTATCTTAGCCTCAACTCACAACTAAGTTCATTATAAACACATACGATATAATCTTTATGAACAATTGTTAGAATAAACTTACTCTCAAAAGAATCAAGTTCTATATCATGAAGACTTTGAACTTTCTCTCTTTAGAACTTGGAACTCATATAATTTCAATTAAAACACCTCCAAAGTTACAGTAACAAGTTTGGAAACTTAAGGATATAAATGTAGCTCTCCTATAACTTGTTAAGAGTTGATTGATCCAAAAAATGGATAATGAAAATAGTTCTAACTCACTCTATTTATAATGGTGATTTTAGATCTAGATCTAGAACATCCCATGTGATGAATATTCTAATATTTTTCTAGATTTAGATTTAAAATACACCAAGTTTAGTGAGTGGTGTTTCTAGATTAAGAACACTCATTATGGTGGTGTTTTTTTTTATTTTAAAATAATATCATCCCATGATTAATGAGTGACATTTTTCTCTTTTGGATTAAGAACTATTTTTTACCATAAGTGATATTTAGAATGCACCATGTGGTGTTTCTTTTCTACATCACCTCATGTGAGTGATGTGTAGATCTAGATAAAAAACACTCATGTATTGTGGTGTTTCTTAAAATTACATCAACCCATGGCTAATGAGTGATGTTTTTCTCTTTTAAATTTAGAATTATATTCCACCATAAGTGATAATTTAGAACACACTATGTGGTGTTTTTTTTCTACGTCACCCCATGTGAGTGATGTTTTATATGTGTAGATCTAGATCTATATCATTTATATTAATGTTTAAAAGTTCATAATATATGGTGAACTTAAAACATTTATAGAAGGTTGTTAGAATCATTTAAAATAGGTTTAAAAGATGTTTAAAAGCTGTAAAAACCATTTAGTACACTTTGGTTTCGAAATTGGTTTCGAAACCAAAACTCATCTGGAGTCAAAATATCACTTTAGTAACTTTGGTTTCGAAACCGGTCACAGTACAAAAGGTCACAGTTTCCCTTAAAAGCATGGTTTTCTGACAGCATTCGTCCAAATACTAATTTTAAGGGGTTTTGACATCTTTTACCATTCCATACTTTCTCATATGATTCAATATGAACTAACCACCTATGGTATTGAGTTTCTAAGTCACTTACCATCTTAAGATGAGTTCCGGTGGTGAGTTGAGCTTCTTGGAGTCTTTTCTTTGTAACGAACCGAACAACGACTCACTAATTCTAACTTACGTTACATTGACCTTCTTGAGTTACATTTGACATGAAATTCGACAAATATGATATGAGTGAACTCATAGACCTAACAGGATCTGAACTCAAATGTTTGGCAAAAAATTAATCTCTTTACCCACTACCAATTGAGTCCATGTCCTTCACAATCTCACGCAAATTTTTACTGCTTCGAAAAAAAAATTTACAAAAGAAAAATTTTACTTCCATCCCTACTAGTTTTCTATACACACCACTTATTCTTACATCTTATCTTCACATGTTTATGGGTCCGAAATGGAGACGATCAAAAGGCTGAGTTTTTTATGATAGTATTCTCACCATTGAGATCATCTTCACTAAAGATCACATTGTTATAAAACTTTTCACTTTATCAAAAGTTGGTTGGAAATTGATACTAAAATAAATGGTGCAAAAGGCTTAAAGTTTGAATAAATGGTTGATACTACTAACAGTTATTGAACAATACGATTTTTTGTGAAGATGATCTCTATAGTGAGGAGATTATTCTTAAAAAAGATTCAGCCCAGTTGAAAGAGAAAAGGTAGAAGAAGAAGAAAAGATGAAGAGAATGAGGGGGTAGAGAGTTACTAAATGTGTAGCATCTCTACCCCTTATATATATTTATTAAGTGTACTATCACAAACTAAAGTACACTAAAGTAGTACACTAAAGTACACTATTCAGGCGTAGTACACTAAAGTACACTANGCCCTTAGATTGTTCTATGTGGGCCCTATAGATAAGTGTAGACAAGGTGCAAGAATAAGGGTGTGTTTAGAGTGTGAATTTTTACTTTACCTCATGAAATAATGCAATTTACCCATATAAAATCACTTTTTATAATTTACTCATTCAATTAATTCATAGAATATTGCAGTTTGCTCAAGTGATTAGGTAAATAAAATAAGGGAAACAACGGTTTAGTCCCATATGACAAATTTCATTATAGTTGAATACTAGCAATAAAAAATATGATAGTTTATAAAAAGTGAGAGTAATGACATATTATAGGCGAGGGGGAGAAAGAGACAAGATTATAGGGAGAAAAAATTGTGGTAAAAAAGAGGAAAAGATAATTAGAGAGCCAAAATCGAGGGTGGGAAAGAAATAATTTATTAAGAATGTGGGCGAAATGTCTACTTAATTAATTCCATGTTAGTGTTACTATGTTTTTTTATGGGGACGATTGTTGAAAATGGATTGTAGAAAGAAAATTAGTGAAAAAATCATGCCAAAAATATATTTAGTGAAAACTCTATACCTTTGACTAAAAAGTGATTATACATAATTACTCCTCTCTAGTGGCATTAAAGTAAATAGATGATATTTTGTAATCATTATGTTTTTTAAAACAAAAATTATCATAACTTTTTTATTACAAATCGAATTTTGATAAAAATTATATTTTTGAAAACCGTTTTTCAAAACCTTTAAAATGATACCACTCAACAATAATGAAAATTCAAATACAAAAAATTTATATTTTTTGCCCATAAATATTTTTTGATTTTTTGCCCATAAAACAACGCAACCAACATGGTTGCACTGTTTCTGGGTTTGACAGCGGTATGGTGGTGGTGGTGGTGGCGTAGTGGTGATGGTGGGGGTGGTGGTGGATGAGTGATGGTGGTGGAGTTGTGGTGGTGATGGTAGTGGTGGTGGCGACGAAGGTAGCATTGTAGTAGTGATGGTGATGAGGTAGTGGCGATGGTGGTTGCACTATTTCTGATTTGGCTGAAATAACGCAACCAACGTGGTTGCACTATTTCTGAGTTTGGCAATAAAAGGTGGTGGTGGTGGTAGCGGCATGGTGGTGGTAATCGTAGATGGGTGCACTGCTTTTGGATTTAACTGAAGTAGTGCAACCAACATAGTTGCATTGTTTTTGTTATTGACTTAAATAATGCAACCAATATGATTGCACTGTTTTGGGTTTGGCAATAGTAGAGTGGTGGTGACGCACGTGGTAGTGGTGGTTGACTGAAACAGTGCAACCAACTTGGCTGCGTTGTTTTGTTTTTAACTGAAACAATGTAACCAACACGATTGCACTGTTTCTGGGTTTGGTAATAGTAGGGTGGTTGTGGTGGCGACGCGGTGGTGATGGTGGTGGTGGAGGAATGGTGGTGGTGATTGACTGAAATAATGCAACTAACCTGGTTGCACTATTTTCTAATTTGGCTGAAATAAAACAACCAACCTGGTTTCACTATTTTTGGGTTTGGCAATAGTAAGGTGGTGGTAATCCTAGTTAACAAAAAACAACTGCTTTTGGGTTTGACTGAAACAGTGTAACCACCCTGGTTGCGCTATTTTTGTTATTGAATGAAATAACGCAAAAAAATATGGTTGCATTGTGTCTGATTTTGGCAATAGTAGGGTGGTAGTGGTGGTGTCGTGGTGGTAGTAGAGTGGTGGTGGTAGATTGGTGGAGAGTTGGTGGTGGTAGTGGCGGCAAGGTGGTGGTGATTGACTGAAACAGTACAACCATATTGGTTGCACTTTTTTGGGTTTGACGGTTGGTTGCGTGGTTTCTAGTTTTGCTGAAATAACACAAAACCTAGTTGTATTGTGTGGATCATCTTACAATTCCATTATGTCATGCTTAGACGATATCTTAGGTTTTTTTTATAGGTGCAAGATGGATCAGGTTTTCTTTCAAGTTGTTGCGATGCAATCCATAAAATTTATGATTATTGCTTGGAGTACTACAACAACAATCCCGCCTATTATCCTGCTGGTGTGGCTAGGCAAATTTATGTTGGATTATATGGTGCCGTAGCTGGAAGATAATCAACATCAGTTAATAATGCAGCACTACCAGCTAATCTAAAGAAATTATCGAATCTTCATGCCTATATGATAATTAATAGATTAAATTAGGTTAATTTGATTTGTGAAAATTAAATGTCCTTACGGTTGTCAGATCCAACCGAAAGTGTGTAACTAGAGGGAGGGATAAAACCTACTACAATTAAAAATTGTTTACTTGAAACTAAGTCTGAAACTAAAACCTCAAAAAGAGAGTATTGACTTATTCGATTCTTAATATTCGACATTAAGAACAAGAACCTAATATTTCAATATCTAAGGAGTAATAAAATCTGAACACAGAGATTTTTGTAGATGAGGAAAACCCAAACTAGAAAAAACTCTATGAACTAATCCAGTCGAAACAATCCATTAAGTTAACGAGAACTTACAATTTGGTTACCCACTAACTCTAGACTCGAACTCCAAGATCTGATCAGCTGAATGTAATCTCTACGACTCGAATCCACGAACCACTTCTTAGTTGATCTCCACACGAAACGTCTTCGACTCGGAATCCACCAAGTCCTGCAACAGGAACAATTACCCGAATCCACGAACGATCAACACGAACATCAATCCATAAGTTCTCACACCGAAAGTTCACCGGCATACCTCAAACAAAGGTTTGAAGAATTAAGTCTTCTTCAACAAGTATCGAAACTAGAAGTATGAATGTAGAACTCCAAGCTATTGAATTATGTGAGATTATGAGAATTAGGGTAAACATAATCCTTTTATAGAGGTATATGTCGTCTAAGTATGTTTAGGAAACTCCTAAAATAAATTAATGTCTGTTAGGAATTCCATTCAAATAAGAATTTAAATTTTAGTAACTTCTAAACAAGATTTCCCGCATTGATTTCGATATAAACAAGCTCCTATCTAAAGCAAACACTTCTGTCAAATGCACTTTCGAAAGCAACTATGTCCCTATCGAAAGAGCAAGCTTGTCTGTCTTTAAGACTGGTAGGCCTATTAGTTTTGAAACCAAAATATTCCTATCGAAAGCAAGCTCTTCTGTTTTTCACAACAGATATTGAACTTAATTTCAAAAGTAACAAGGTGGTATCGAAATCAAAGTAGTCTGTCGAGCTGACTTTGCTTTCTATTTCGAAACCAAACATTTGATATCGAAATCAAAGTTTCTTGTTTTCACACAAAGCTTTGGTTTCGAAATCAAAAGGATCATATCGAAATTAACCAACCTATGAAAGATTCTAAAGGTTAAAAATGCCATAAAACTTCCATTTAAAGTAGGACAACTTACCTATGGTCTTAAATGAAACTAACCACCTATGATGATACTAGGTATCTAAGTCACTTACCATCCTAAGATGTTTTTTGGTGGTATTGAGTATAAGCTCTTTTGCAAGCCGAATCTCCTTCTTCTTCAATCTTTAATGACCAGATCATAGAGATAACTCGCTAACTCTAACTCAAGTTACAAAGACCTATTGAGTTTGATTTGACACGCAAATTGACAGACCCAAAGTGGGAACCCATAAATCTAACAATTTGATTTTTAACTTATTATGGGCTAAAATGATGAAGGTAAAACTTAAAGGTACAAGTAGGCGTATAACACTTACCTCGTGCTGTTTAAGAAGTTCCAAATCTCTAGCACGATATCATTCACATAGAAGCCTTACACATTTTTAGCGTGATGAAGCCCACCAACCCAATTGATAGCAATATTACAAAGTCCATGGTTTAACTTCACAGCACCACCGACTGACCAACTGGTATATGTCTGACAGAAAGAGTAAAGACCATCAGTATATATATAGCGGTGGTAGTGGTGGTGAGGTGGTAGTGGTGGTGGTGGTGGTAGTGGTGAGGTTGTGGTTTGAAGGTGTGAGGAAAAAGAGAGAAAGAGAGTTGTGTCTTAAAAAGCATATACAATTTTAAAAAAGGGCAAAATTGAAAAATAGAAAAATTATTTTAGTCAAAGAGTTTTGATAATGTAAAAAAATAATTTTGGTTTTTACAATAAAGTTTGGTGTGGTGGTTGGAGTTTTAACCAAGATAAAATTGGGGTTGGTTTTTTTTAACAAGTAAAAGATGAAATTAGGCCTTTGGCCCAGTTTTTCCTTTTTTTTTGTGGGGCATCTTTAAGTAAAAAGACTTTCAAATAATGACTTTGTTTAATTAATAGTATTTTTACTATTTAGATCAGCAGACCCTTTTCACTTATTCCGTACATGTCCTCTTAAGAGTATTTCTTTAGATATACTTAGCTTGCACTTACCAATGGGCTCACATTGAGATGATCCAACGATCGAGTTTTTGTGATGATGATCTTTTTATCATTTTAATCAACATCAGCCCACATATCATCTTCGCGTGGACCCACATGTCAATCAGCTAATGTAAACACCTTTATTATTAACGGAAGATGAGTGACATGCCCTTGTATGGCTAAAAAAAGATATGGACATGACAAAAAACTGTCATTTGTAAGCCTGATCCTTAGCGATGTGAAAAAACGGGAAACCTCTTTAAAAAGATGAAAATCTTATCCAATGATTGTGCTTTTGACAGCTAGCGGAAACAAAAGTTATACTTTTAAATTAATTTTAACATAAAAAATGGCCACAACTTTCAAAATATAAATAAGATTTGAACAAAAATTATATCTTTGGAAATCACTTTTCAAGATTTTAAAAAATGAGATCAATCATGGGTACTAAATTCAAAAAAAAAAACCCCATTCACGAAGCGAATTGAAACCTAAATTTTCATACAATTTTTTAGTATGCAAATTTTTAATTTGTTTAATTTGAATACAATAGTTAAGTTTGCATGTATGAGTTCCTACATTTGAATTTGTTTACCATAAACATCAATATTTTACTGAACATCAAAACATATAAATTTGAAATGCATATAGGTTTAAAAAGTGCAGAAGCTAATAGATTATGCAAATTACAATTTGCATACAAACATGAGTTTTTAAAAAATAAAAATTTAGGATATAAACCTACATGCACACTTAGTGAACATCAAACACATGCATATTTGAAATTTATATAGGCTATGCTCATCATCACTATCCAAAAAGAACTATGTAAATTACAACTTGCATACTTCGACCTAGGTTTGCATAGTCGGATTACATTTTTTAGAATTTGGTATTATTATCTGATCTTGTTTCGAAGATCTTGAAAAAAGCTTTCCAAGATTATAAATTTTATGAAAATCCAATTTTGTAGATTAAAAGTGAGCATTTTGAAGTTAAAAACATTTTTTTTTCTCTTTTCCTATGTCATCGCTCTTCGTAGAAACAAAATAGTTGAATGCGCACTTTTAGTACAAAATGGTAGTTTAGGTATGAAAAATTTACATTTTTTTTTTTAAATCAGAACTAATCATCACATATACAATATGCCAAAAAGGAGGGACTGTGTTTACCTTCTATTTCTTAAAAAAAATAAATTCCATGCACGTTCTCCGTGTGAAATCTAAAAAAAAGGAGGGGTATCTACTCCTTTATGTGTATTATTAATGCGGCTTACACCTGCTAGTGGGGTCGCGTAGTGATGATCCAATGGTTGACTTTTGTGAAGATGATATTTTCATCATGTAGATAAACATCAACAAATAGATCATCTCTTCGTAGACCCACACACTTATGTAGGATGTAGTGTGAACAGACAAAAAAGTAGGGTGTTTTCTTTCTTTGGGTTTTATGTTTCATCCCACCTTATTGGTACACTCCGCTTACACGTGACCTTATTTTTTCCCAATTTAGCCTCCATAAAAAGTGATATTCCACCCACCTAATCATTAGACTATATGTTCCATTCACTTTTTTTACACTTAGCTTACACTTATTTGTAGGGGTTGATTTTTTTTGTGGATGATCTTCTCATCCGAATTTCTTTGTGACCATGATCTTCTCATGATAAAATCCACAGTAAAAAAAACATATGCTTGCACATACATGTAAGAGATTAAGAGAAGACCTTGGCAAGCATCAAATACATGCACATTTTTCTTTTATTTTTTCAAAGAATTCTACATGACAGGGGTATGTATTTTGGTGCAGTATTTCGGAGGTGAAATTTTTTTTTAATACCTGATCTATTTGTTGTAAATACGTTCATAAACGTGATAGTGAACGACTGGAGAGGCACATACCACCCAGCATTCGCCTTCTCTTCTCTCTTCGACGGCCTGCGGCGATACGGGAGGGAAGAACACACAAAAAAAAGAAAAAGAAAAAAAGGGCAGAGTGGTGAAGAAGAAGAAAACAGAAGAGAGAGAAAAAGTTCTTAAACCTAGCCTTTCACCTAATAAGCTTTCGACTCCAGCGCATATATATCTATCTATCTAGGGTTTTGTTTTTGTTCGAAGCAGCTGTAAAACCTCCACCATCCATCTCAAATCATTTTCTCTGACTAGGGTTTCTAAAGTTTTATCCCTCTTATAGTATCGATTGTCTTATTGATTGATTGATTACTTCATGGCTGAGGTGATGAATATGCCAGCTGAATCTTTGGATCGCCGTCGCGACCGTCAGTCTGAGAGGAAAGAGAAATCGGAAGACGAGCCTCCTCCTCCTCTTCCACCACCACCTCCCCCTCCGGCACAAACATCGAGGAGAAGGGACAGAGATTCGAGGGAGAGGAGAGATGAGAGAGAAATTGATCGCCCTAATAATCGAAACCACCGAGATTACCACCACGATCGCAACCGCTCTCCTCCTCCTCCTCCTCCTCCAAGGGAGAGAGAAAGAGATAGGGAAAGGGATAGAGACAGAGAGAGAGATTACAAGCGCCGCAGCAGCCCTAGCCCTCCTCCTTATCGCGACCGTCGCCATTCGCCCCCGCCTTTCAAGCGCTCCCGCAGGGATGATGGCCCCAGCTACGATGGTCGCCGGGGCAGCCCTAGGGGTGGTGGCGGCTTTGGGCCTGATGACAGAAGGCAAGTGCTCTTTGTCTTCTAAGAATAATTGTCTATTTGAGCAAGTTTACTGTAGTCTTCATCACCATTTATTGTCTGCGAATTCAAGTTGCATGCTTCTGAATACTTAATTGAATTTATTTGTTAAGCATCCAGCCAATTCACTTAAAAGGCAGTAGCTGATTAGGTGTTTAAAGTCTAAACGCAGTAGCTGATTAGGAGTTGAAAGTCTAAGTAGTTAAACCTAGGACCGTAACATTCCGCCATACTTTCAAAGTCGACATTGGACATCCACGGCCGCCTACTCCATTGACACTGGCAGGTGGTATCCCTTTCCTTGTAGGTGGATCCACCCACCTGGATGTGTTGGTTCTGATAAGTGATACCAAATGTGAAGTACCGGATGAATACACCTCAAAAATGCTGACAGGGGGCGGAGAGTCCAAGTACTTTACCCAGGATCATAACATACTTATTTCCAGGTGGTTGAATTTTGGATCGTTGCCTTCTGAAATTACTGTGTTACTGTGTAAATTCTTGAATACTCACCTATCTTGAACTATTCCATCTACGAAAACGGAGATGTAAAAACGTTTCTGGAACTTGTTCCAAATGGAGTCTGCTACTGTTGTATGCTTTTAAGTGAAAATACCCACTTCCTACCAGCTTGTTTTGATGTATAATTAGGATTAGATCGACCAATATAGGATATAGATTCTTTCATTATCATCTACACCTTATTACAGGTTGTGTTGATAACATGATTCCAATTTTTTCATTTAGCTCTATCTAGGGTTGCTTGTTTTGTCAAGGCATCTCCTTAAATCCTACTCTTAACTCTTCAATTATTTTTGGTAGTGGAAGTATCTGATGGGCCAAATTGGCGACCTGGTGCTTTCCTGAGTGAAGCAAACAGTTTTCTTTTTTGCAGTTGTAATTAATATGTGCAGGTAATTGCAATGCTAGTGACTGTTTGAACTTTAAAATGCGAGTAGATTGCATTTATAACTATTGCAATATAAAAAAGTGCATGGAATTATCACGACACTATTAAAAATTGGTTATTTTCCCCATTGAAATGTGAAATGGTATTTTTATTCCCTGCTTTGCATAGGCATAAACTGTGATGATAAGAAACTAGGTTTAACTTCATGATATATCTATTTTTTTTTGAACGAACTTCATGATATATCTATTTCTTTATAGACATTTGATTGGTGGTGTAGATTTTATATTTTCATTTGGTCTTTATGGACACAGAGTTCTCTTGTAAAACTTGTTTAACTTATTCACTGTCCTAACATATTGTTAGAGTGGTGCAGGTTTGGTTATGATTATGCTGGGGGATATGAACGCGGAGGAGTAGGTGGCAGACCTGGTTATGGTGATGAAAGGCCTTATGGTCGGCATATGAATCGCTCAGCTGGGGGATATCATAGTGGACCTCCTGGTAATTTCACATTTAATTATTGAACAGAACTTGAGTGGATGACTTGAACTTGAAGCTTCATATCTTGAATATAATTCTATAGTGGGTGCACCATGAATCATCCATTTATTATTGTTACGTGACTTATGTCTATTAAAAAATCTCTTTTTTTTAGGGTTTTATTGACCCCCTTTCCCTGCTTCTTTGTGTAACATTCAAGAATTCCCACTAGGGAAAATAAATCCAATTTGCATACACTTATAATCAGATTGTATAGCTCTTGTTCTTTGAAGCAGTTTAGTGGTTGGACTATATCTGCAATATTACGTGGGCCTGTGCTCCCTTTGTTGGCCATTCTCATTGATTTGTCATGATTTGTTGACATGTAATGCACTTTGGCTGCGCATGTTTTTCGGAGAAGCATTTGGTAGATCCTAGACCGCTGTACTTGTGATAGTACCTTCTACATAAATGATTAAAATGTCAATAACTGAATGTTTCAATCAGTGGCCCCATATAGGAGATCTCTTTGACTGAAACTCTACTTGATGCTTGATTCAACCATCCTATAAACTGATAAAAAAATTTGTACGACTTTAAAATGACATTTCTTCTTCAGATTTTTGGCCATATATTTCTGTGTCATCGGTAAAAAACACAGTAGCTTTGGGTTATTGCTTAAGTTTAACTTTTTTGAGTTTCTCCAGTTACCTTCTATTACCTAGATGTTTATTTCTTTGCATTTTTTCTTTTAAAATTTTTCCTTTCATTTTCTTCTTCTTTCTGCTTTTTCATTTTTTCTCTCTTTTGCTTTAAATTAAAACCCATTACTTTTTATTATTTTTGCAGACTGGGACTCAGGACGTGGTGGTTACAACGATGCCTCAAACACAGGGAATACCCAAAGGTTAGGAACTTAGGATTTTACAATTTTTCTTCAAAGAGCTTCATTTGATGTATGGACTGTTACCTTAGTATTTTAGATTCTTCTATTTATTAGTTAAATATGTTGTTTCAGAGTTTTCGTTGACTACTACTCTCTCTCTCTCTCTCTCTCTCTCTCTCTCTCTCTTCCCCCCTAGGCTCCCAGCATTGTTCTCAAAATTTTAATATTATAGTATTATTTAATTGTCATGCTGTCATTCATCTTGACTTGATTTGAAGGATGTGTTTGCAATCAAAAGAAATATTCATGTGCCTTTCTTTGTGATTCAAGTTTTGTTCTGAGTAAAAAATGCCGCAATGACATGGGTTCTCCAAGTATGTGGATAGAAAATCGGTATTTTGCTTTAATCACTCTATTACTGTGTCCCAGATGAGCTTTTATTCTTGTAATATGGATAAACTGATATGTATATAAGCTTCATAAAGAAATCAAAAGGGAAGTGAATAGTAGGTATGTAAGGTGAAAGAACAACTCTTTGAAGAACTATACTCCTCATAGGTCGTTGTATTTGAAATTGTCTTGCTTGATAGGCAGACTTGTTGATAGTTAAAATAAAAATATTTAAATCTACATTGAAGAATTTCTTTCATTGTTGATACTTCCTGCAAAGGGGTAAACAATTTTTTTTTTGCTTTTATGTTTTCAATCATATCAATCCAAGACTTCGAACAGCACTAATGGAAAAGGTAATACACCTTTTTACCCAATGTAATTAAGTGACACTGTATTTAATTCCCCTTTGATCTTGACGCCTTCTATATCTGTTTAATTCCGTTTCGATCTGAAGTCTTCTTTCGATCTGAAGTCTTCTTTCTTTGTTTAATTCCCCTTTGATTTGGCACCTTCTATTGCATATTATGGCACCAATAAATCCACATCAGAATCTGGTGAACAGATCAATCCACCTTAGATTGCCTATATAGTGACTAACCGAAAGAATCGCTTGGTTTTCTTCAAATTGAATTTATTATGATTTCTAATAGTCATTCTATTTGGACTTCTGGGAGCAGTTAGTAATATTTATGGCCAGTGTGATATTAGGAGACTCAAATATTAAAGTGATTTTTAGGATATTTTAACGTAGTTAAGAAAAAGGAGGCAGGTGGCTCAAGAATTAATAGAGGTTTGAGGGATTTTGGAGATTTTGTTGGTGCGGATTCCATTTGGACAGAATGAACATTTGATTCTGTGAGTTCATTCTTTTTGATAGTTGGGATAATTTTTGTACAGATATTTAATTAGTGTTTCTTAGACTACTTGCACATCCCTTTTCAAAGCAATGATTACACAACCTGCATCTGTCTATATTTTGTTGTTGCGCTGTGGATGCTTCAATGGTTGCTCAGCCCATTCATTAATGGTGTCAACAGTTCAGTTTTGGTTGGGTTTCTTAGGTATCCAGAACTGGAACTTATTATGGAGCTCAGTTCTGGTTCTTATCTGTTCTGGTTATAGGTTTAGTGGAACTTGAACCGGAATCATTAAAATGGTGGATACCTGATGGGCATTGGTTACCCAACAATATTTATTCAAGAGTTTAATACTGATAATATCTTATCCTGCCATTTTACCTATTCTTGAACTTAAAAAGAAAGAAAAAGAATCTTTGTTGGAAGAACAGTGAAGAAAATTGTCCATTAAGAAAAAGGTTGAGAAAAATGGTTTTCTTGTACTTCTTGAAAGAAAAAAAGATTCACAAAGCTAAATTAAGGTATATTCTCTCTCAGCCGAATGATACACATGAGAGGAAAAGCTGCAGATCAGGAAGGCATCCAGTTAGAAATTAGAACCTTTTCTTGGTAGAACGAACCACATTTAGACTGGTGAATTATGGATTTCACTGTTTGTGAAATTAATTAAGGCTTTGTGTGTACACTCTTTTCCTTCCTTTTTGATAGGTAGGAAGTTAAGTTGAACCTATCTTCAAGTTAAGATAACAAGGTTCAACCTAAACCACTCTTGTCTGGCTGTTCAATCTTTGAGCTAGTTAAGTAGTTATATTATCAACTGAGGGAGAAAATAGTGAAGGCCTACTTATCAGAAAAAACAAAAAATTAATAGTGAAGGCCTTGGGACCTTCTGCAACCTTGAGATGTGATGAGTTGAAATTCAAGTGCAAAACAACTCTGCTCTCAAATTGTTACGATTTGTTTTCATCTCTGTAAATCTGTTCATCTGGCCTAATGGCTAATTAGTGAGAACAGAAAGGGTCCATCCCTTTGGTTTCCCTTGTTATGTCTATCCTGTCCACTACCAAGTATTACTTGGAATATTTCTATGCATCAATAGGCACTCCTAATGTACTGAAAAGTATAGTTTCAGGCATTTAGCTAATTAATGTGCTCAACTTCTGGAATATTTCGGTATTCTCCTTTCATTGGTGACACTTGCTTTTTGATAAATAATAATGCAAAAACAAAATTGTCAATTCTCCTTGACCCAGTGACTTCACTGCTTAGTTTGATTCTTTCTTACTTGCTAGGTTCCTTCTCCTATTGTTCCTTAGGTATATGATGCTGTCTGTATATCCTTACATATATGTTTATATAGGTATATGATGTAATCTGTAAATTGTTCCAGGGAAGGTTTAATGTCATATAAGCAATTTATTCAAGAGCTTGAAGATGACATACTGCCCTCTGAAGCCGAGCGCAGGTACATATTGAAATTATAGTCTAATTTTTATAGAAGTGCATGCTTCAGACGAACATCAGAAATGATTTGCCAGCTTTTATGCATTTATCATGGAGTAAATTTTGCCTATTACCATGTAGGTATCAGGAATACAGATCAGAGTATATTTCTACTCAGAAACGTGCTTTCTTTGATGCGCATAAAGATGAGGAATGGTAATTACATTTTTTCTTTATTATTTTTTCCCATTTGTATATTATTTTTTATGTCTTTCTTATCCTAACTGAACTTGGTTTTGGATATAGGCTGAAAGACAAGTACCACCCAACAAATTTACTAACAGTTATAGAAAGGTAAGTTCTATTTTCTTATGTAAATTTTTAGATGTAAGATAGCATGATAAGACGGAAATCGTTCAGTGACTGAAGGGAATGATGTGGTGAATGTTTTCTCTAACATAGTTGGCAGTTATTTCAGCTGTTTTCGTTTACCATTGATACCTATCTGAATCGGAAATTTAATAGAAAAAGCCAATCATGCCTAAATTTATTTTTCCTTCTTTTTTTCCTGTCTATTCATTTTTTTGTTCTTTAGGAGGAATGAAAATGCTCGAAAAGTTGCAAAAGACTTTTTACTGGATTTGCAGAGTGGAACGCTGGACATGTAAGACCTATTCATTTGTATGTTATTTTTTTTTCACATCTCCGGCCATGCATTCAACTTCTTTCCACTCTTGAGATGCAGAGGTCCTGGTGTAAGTCCCGCATTAACAAACAAATCAGGACAGGGAAGTGATCCTAACTCTGAGGATGAAGCAGAGACTGGCGGCAAAAGAAGAAGACACGGTAGGGGGCCTGCTAAAGAAAATGACCTTCTTTCAGCAGCTCCAAAGGCACACCCCGTTAGTTCTGAACCCAAAAGAATCGAAACTGACATTCGACAAGCACAGGCTCTTGTACGTAAACTAGACAAAGAAAAAGGTATAGAGGAAAATATTTTATGCAGTGCAGATCATGACAAGATGGATGGTGAGAAATCTCACAGTGCATCCATGGGCCCAATTATAATAATACGGGGTTTGACATCTGTCAAGGGTCTTGAGGGCATGGAACTATTGGAGACTCTGATTACGTATCTTTGGCGCATCCATGGCTTGGATTACTATGGCATGACTGAAACAAATGAAGCCAAGGGTCTTCGGCATGTGAGGGCAGAGGGAAAGAGTTACGATGAAACAAGTACAGCTGCGGCTGATTGGGAGAATAAAATTGACTCATTGTGGCAAAGTAGGTTGCGGGGACAAGATCCATTGGAAGTAATGACAGCTAAGGAAAAGATAGAAGAGGCTGCTGTTGAGGCTTTGGATCCCTATGTCAGGAAAATAAGGGACGAAAAGTACGGGTGGAAATATGGTTGCGGAGCCAAGGGATGCACAAAGCTCTTCCATGCTGCTGAGTTTGTCCATAAGCATTTGAGGTTGAAACACCCGGAGCTTGTGATGGATCTCACTTCAAAAGTTCGTGAAGAATTGTATTTCCAAAACTACATGAAGTAAGTTTAGGTTTTGCTAGCTTTTTCTTGTTCATGGCTTATGGGTTTTGTAACTATTAACTTGTAAGCATTGATGGCTACCTTATTTTTTTTTCAGTGATGCAGATGCACCTGGTGGAACGCCTGTCATGCAGCAATCAATTCCGGTATGATTCATTAGGCCATTAAACATCACACATGCACATACATGTACATAGGCACGGCACAGATGAAATACCCACTTCTTACTAGTGACCCTAGATGTAAATATAGAGTTCTCCAAAATGCATGTTTGTATGTGATCAGTCCTTCGTAGTTGTAAATGTACAATTCTAGTGCTTGGTGATTGGGACCGAGGAATTGGTGCTTTCATAGATCAAGACTCTTGTGTTCCATCATTGATGGTGATGTTTTCTTATGGATGAATTATCAAAACAAAAAAATGTTTTCCTATGGATGACCTATCAAAACAAAAAAACTGCTTTCCTATGGATGGTCATCAGTATGTTTTGCTTCTGATTTACCATTTAATGACATCCTAGCCAAGGTCTGCCACCTAGCACGCTCACCTGATAATAACTGGTAGCCATATTGGTGGAGAGATACAGCTTTGTCGATTCATACACCTTCCAAGTTCCTTAAGTAGATCAACTTTTTGGCAGGTCAAGTACGCATTATTTTTATAATGGAAAATTTATACATAATTTTTTTTATATTTTTCTGTTGTTGATTGTTAACATGTGCCATTCGTGGCCTTAAGTTTGGTATCTTATCAAACCTTTTGTGTAACCATGTCTTGCCGTAAACCATGTGTAACTTTGCGTTAGGCACGTTACATTACCCTATTTCAAACTGAACTTATTTATTCAAGTATTTTAATTTCATCTAGTATTTATATTATTTATTTCATATCAACATAGAACAGCTTGTTTAGATAGTCTTTCTATGCCATGTACCTAACATGAATTACAATACTTAAAATATGTCTGTACACATCTGGAATAAATTGTAAGGATTTATTGTCGTATCAGGTTTGTGGGAGTAAGTGTGTTGGATATTTATGTCTTCAGGTACCTTGTTAATACGCGCCACTAGCGGTATGATATTCAGCTCCTGACAGTGGTGGAGCCACATTAGGACTAGTGGGGGCAGTTGTCCCCACTCAACTTTTAGAAAAAACATTTCTTCGTTTCCCCCACTCTTCTAATCGCTCGAATCTCCTTTCCTCAATTATACAATCTCTTCTCTCTCTCTCTCTCTCTCTCTCTCTCTCTCTCTCCACTAAAATGAATCCCCGACTCCTGACTATGCAACTTGGTAATAGGTGGCGAAGCTCCTATCAAACGTAGTTTCATGAAAGTTCTTTTCGTCTAGTTAGACATTGAGTATTTCTTCTTAATAGGTGTTTGTAGATACTAGATATTGTTAGATTGCTTACTGCTTAGGCATTGGGAATCTAATAAAACGCCTTTCTGATATGCCTTGAAATTCCTTTAGTTGTTTTTTTTAAACACTGCCAATATTGTGTTTCTGCACTCCACCACTTTGTTGTCTTCTAAGCACAACACAATGCATCTATAGTTGTTTGTACCCAGATGAGATGACATCCTTTTCTCTGCTTCTTCCCTTCACATGTTGGCAGAAAGAGAAGCCACAGAGGCGTAGGCCCAATCTTGATAACCAGCGACTGAGAGATGATCGTGGTAACCACCACCGCAGAGAGCAGCATGAGAGGGTTGATAGAGTTGTTAATGGTGGTGATGAAAGGTATGACAAGACTGAGAACTCGCCGTCTCGAGGAGATGTCCAGTCCAACACAACAGGTGGTGGTGGTGGTGGTATGGATGGTGGTGGGGGAAATCCTGACGAGCCAATGTATGATGCTTATGGTGTAGGTGGAGGACAAGGCATGCGTGGTCCTCCGTTTCCCTCTGATATACCACCACCACCCCCAGTATTGATGCCTGTACCTGGTGCTGGGTGAGTCAACATTCTTCTACTCTACACCATAGTAGTTCCCCCGTTTGGTGGTTGCGCTCTCACATGTTTCTTAGTTGCAATCGCTTTGTATCATCTATTTATATGAATGCTAATAATGATTGCAGGCCGCTGGGACCCTTTGTTCCTGCCCCACCTGAAGTTGCAATGCGAATGCTGAGGGAGCAGGGTGGTCCTTATGAAGGCAGTGGTGGTAGGAAAGGGCGGGGTGGTCCCCAGGTGGTTGGTGGTGGACCAGGCCCAATAATTGCTGTATCTCCAGCCTTTCGACCGGATCCTCGACGCCTTCGTAGGTACGAACTGTATTCTCAAGATGGAGTATATGCAGCCAGGCAACAGCTGGTTCCATTTCCCCAGGGGTTTTAGGGTTAAAAATAGTATAATATTACTCATTAAGAATATATTTAATTGTTTCTTCCCTCTTTTTTTTTTTTTTTTTTCTGTCAATGTGGGTGCAGCTATCAGGACCTTGATGCCCCAGAAGACGAAGTCACTGTCATAGATTACCGGAGTTTATAGATCTTCTCATTCCGTGACTTTTTGGAGCTCTGGATTCCGCAGCAGCATAGATCGAAGATGGTTGCTCCTCTGCTCTCTGGTTAGAAGCGGAGAGAGGAAAGTGAAGACTACGTCTGCCAAGAGGATGGTGTGTAGAAGTACAACGAAGTTAATAGTTTGCTTCCTTCGCTGTACTAGACAGCGCAGGGACATCTGAAAATTTGTTCTATGTTATTCTTGATGTTGGTATTGGAAAAATGTGTCTGAGTTTATGATGGCAAACTTGCTACTCATACTTTTTTGTCCTGTGTTCAAGTCTTTTTTAGTATAAAAAGAGAGTATTAGTTCTGAACTTTGCAATCAAGAAGAAAGGTTTGTATCCTACCTACTCTGATAAAATTGTTGCGGCTTTCCCAGATTTTACTACATGGAAAAAAAAAAATCGTTATTGGACTCTCTACACTACTGTACACTCTGAATCTTTTCCCTGTTAATAAATTTGGTAAAAATAAAATGTAGGCTTAATTTCTTTGCTCTGAAGTTTTGGTAAGTAAAAGCATGGCAGGTGACAGTTGTAGTAATCGTAACTTGGGACTTACTTTTAATTGGCTGCTTTGATGCTCTGCTCCTGCTTTGCGCTCTGGTTAACTTAGCTAGCTCTTACCTCACCACGACAATTTGATTCTTCAATGGCCGATGCGAAGAAGCTTCTTATATTGATTTTGCGTGTGCTTCTTGAGAGGCTCTTAAATGGCGCGACTAAAATATGACCTTGAAATTTCTTAATCCTGTGATGACGATAAAGCCCATTCCATGCCTCTTCAAAATCAATTACAGACTTGAAAAAGGTAACGCTTCAATTGTTGAATTCGTTAATCGGACACTTCAATTGTTGAATTACGCTGCCATTGGGCAATCATTCCCTAAGTAACTAGAGCGGGAGCGTCGGAGCGCCAAATTTAATTTGACCTACGGTTCGGAGCGCCTGTGTATATGAGTTAGGATCCAATCAATTCATACAATGTGGTTATAAGATTTTTGTGGATTCAACATGAAGATGATCTAAGGGATAATTATTTTTTATAGGAATGATCTCCTCACCCTTTAGATCATCCTCATAAAAAATCATACTATTCTAAAGCTTCTAACACCTTCAAATAATATCCAATGTGTGTCCTATAATGTAGACCGCTAGATCCAGGTACAATTAAAGGCAGCGATCCGTTGCACGTGTCCATGAAGTAGACAACCACCATTTCCCATAAAAGTACTACACAGTAACACAGGTTACACAACTGCCTAAAATATTGAGTATTTTGACACGCGTACATCTTCATTCCTTGTGGATGGTACAAAGTGTGTGTTGACTGTTTTTAATGCTGAAGTCTTTAAAATGTGTTAATGAACTTCAGTTCGCGGTTTCCAAACTGGGAGCGCGGTTTACAAATTCTGGGAGCGCGATCCCAACGCGAATCCGCTTCGCGGATTGGGAGCGGGAGCGTCCAACAGTTTGAATGAATCTGGTTACTAAAATCATTCCCAGTCTATTTCTACTATTAGCCTACGTACCTAAGTTTTTAATCAAAATTATATAATTTTAATATTTATTTATTTAATTAATATATTGTCTCTAATTGAAAAATAGTATTTTCTAAATATTCTCTCTTCTCATTTCAAAGTAGTTTTTACTAAATAAGAACTCTATCTTTAATAAAATTTATAATTTATAAGCTCTTTCTAAGAATTAGAAAAAACTACAAAGCAAAATCAAAATCTAATTAAAAATTATTACCATATTAGTAATTATTATATATTAAATAAATAATAAAATATTAAAACTAAATAATTTTGATTTAAAAAATACCCGGGTATGGAGGCATCAAGTCTCTCTACCTTTGATTTGGTAGGCGAGCCAGACTTGGAGAAGGAAAAGTTTGCAAACCGTGATTGAAAAGCCATTGCTTCAGGTTCGGGGAGATTCAGCTTTGCTAGGGATTTCAAGTTCGGCACCTTAAACAACAGGTCTGCCGCTCTGTTGAAACTTTAAAGCTATGAAACAAGTCTGCTTTCCGGTAGTTCAAAACTTCAAATTCAAAACTCATTTTTTACGCGAACCGACCTAAGTTTTTGACTTGTTTCCTTACCTTTAACGATGAACCGAGATACTGGCATTCACACGCAACCACCTCTTTTACAAAGCAAACACACTGGACTAGTTCTGGCTTATGAACCAATTGCAGAGCCTGTGGAAGCACCCATTCATGCCTCCGCATCAGTTTGCGTGGGAATGAATATTAATGTATAGACAGTCCCTGTTATGAACTGTTTTTCTATTATATCAGTTAGTTATTTCTGTTGAACCACCAAAGAAATATTGGCCGAGCAAAAAGCGATTGGAGAGAAACACTGAACTGAAAGGCTCATGCACATGATTATAATGAAACGTTTACAAACTGGAAAAAAAAAAAAATTAAATCAGAGTTTCTCACTTGAATGAAAGTCGCAAACACCTAATAAGAAGTAAGAACAAAGAGAAAAGTATAACAGTTGGTCAGTCCGTCACTTGGGGTGAAATCATCAAACCACACCACAAACTTACTAACTTTATGATGGAATCTCTTTTGCCTCCTTGGTGAACTCAACAACCAGCGACGAAACAGAGACAAGTTCTGGAACATCCAAATCAGAGAATTTAGACCGAAAAGTTCCTTAAAATGATCAACCAAATCAAATCACAGTTCCACAGATACATCTAAGCTCGTTCATCGCATACCTTTCATCATCCAGTGGAACATGATGCATCCATCAGAGAGTAAATAATCCAGCAGAAGTATCTTCTGGCACGAAATATCTACATTGGAAAGCCAAGAGGAGATGCACTTCCATGCCCGTCTGTCTTATCTTGAGCATCTCATCTATACAGCCGTGGTATAAAATTTGGTTTACCTACTCAATGAGATGTTAAAATTACCCAGAGAGGAAAACAAGACCTTCACCATCTCTGCTCTAGAGCAAGGTCTTGTTGCTGTCTGCTTATTAGATGGGAAATTACTGCAACGGCTCTCTACTAAGGAAGACAAATTAATAAGAGGATTCCAGTTCCAGGTTAACAAAACGCTGCAGCTCGGATGATCCCAGAATAGTACCCAAGACATAAAAGAGACACAGCCCAGGACCTAACCAAAACTAAACTAGAAGAATGGTTCAAGCAGGCATCTAACACCATTTCCTCGATCCGGAATACACCAGTCTTCGATGCCTGAGAAAATTCCTCGATTTTGACTAGTTACTGTACAAATAAGTGAGACCATGCTAACGTGGAATGGCAGGTTAAAGATATGGTGAGTACAGAGGGAAAAAAGGAGCCACCAGCACACCAACTTGCTCACCATGACAATACGTGCACAAAGTTGGCTTTGTTTGATGCCTTAGATGTTGATAACATGGCACAAAGAGTATATAAAGAAAACTTGACTCTACCTTTTACTTTCTTTGCTTCTTTGAGGGCTCTGATTGAGGCTCAGCCTGCCAAGAAAATGCCACAAAGTCAAAAAGAATAATATATAATCAATATAAAAAAATCTCTAAATTCTACCAAAGCATCTCATTGATTGAAATAACCTGTGTGATTTACAAATTCTGAGTTTTCCTCATCAACTAATGGCTACCAATTCGAGAGAGTTCATTGGGTGGGTTTGTTGGTAAAGGAATCCCTATTGGTTTCAGTGGTATCATAAAGAGCAGGTACGAACGAAAGAAATGAGTCCTCAACTACAGTGGATGATGTGAGATATCTTTCAAATCTCTAGACTGTAGTAACAGATCAAGTAACTGGATAGACTCAAGGAGCACATCCTAGGTGTGCTGAGGAAGAGGTGTTAGTTGACAAGACTCTTTGGGTGAGGTGGGGTGGTAATAAAAGACTTAAATTCTGGAGTGTCGCCATGGAATATGTTGAAACTTGAAAGTATGCCTAATATGGCTTTCCTAGTTAGAGCTAAGTTAGGACTTGTAATCCAAATAGTCTTCAGCTTCTCTGAGTCACTAACAGTTTTCAGAGAATTATGAGAAAAACAAACAGTCTCAAGAGTCAAGACTGAAACTGTCTCAAATTCTCATTTTTCAGATCTGAATTCTGATAAATAGGAAAACAAAAAAACAGAGCTAAGTTAAAACAATTGCTGTTTTTTTGAAGGATTACACACTCTTATACATGGGTAGGGGTGCCATATAAAGAACAGTATGAAGGAAAGAAGAAAAGGAGAGTATTAGGAATCAGGATAAAATGACAATATTATCCACAAAACTTGAAATTACATGTCTTTAGCTTCAACTCATTGTTTAATTTGCAAGACACCCAATATTCTTTTTCACCCTTTGACTTGGGTTATGATCAAGTAGACAATTTGTAAACCATTTTTTTGTCAGTAGATGAAATTGCCTAACATTGACGGGTTTGGGTCTTGATCAGGTGTAGCACCATGTATATCAAGTGTATCTTATTCAAGAATATATTCACCGTGCAAACTCCATGCTAAAACATTCAAAAGTTGACAAGTTTTTATTACTTAGGGTGCAAAACAAATAAAGAATAAAATATTGCATGTCTTGCAAATTGAACGAATAAAATAATGGGTTGAAACAAAGGGCATAAGTTTTGTGTTTTTGTCATTTTATAAAGTTAGAAAATGGTTGATCAATAGCCAATGCCATAGTCATAGGGGGCTTTGCAAATATTTGATGAATATTACCAAGTTACAAACTCACTTAATAACAATGAGTGATAAGCCAAAAAAAATATTTAAAACAACTAAACAATATAAGAAACATGATGCTACAATCATAAGCATCCAAGCTACTGCACTCTTTTGAATGGTAGAAAAATATGACAAATAACCTTCATATGGATGCTACAAAACCAGGGCGACCATATGCTATGCAGTACCTTGTTATTACTCATTAGGGTTCATTAAAAAACAGAATAATCCTTAGGGCGCGAGCCATGCAAGAAAGAGAAAACAAAACCTTGCCAGATGCAAGAATGTCTAGGACCCAAAAGCAAGAATTGACATTTAAAAGTGTTATAAACCTTGATTGATGTAGTAAATCAGTTGTTACATAGGTATTTAGGAAGGCATTCCATTAACTTGAACAACTTTGTTACTTAAGGTTGGTATTCTAACATTTTAATTGCCGATTCAGTACGGATAAAATAATTTTGCAAAATTGAAATACAATGCTATAATTGATACATTAGCAAGTAAAGGTACTAATGATGTTCTTAGATCTTCAAATGTTGAGGTTTGGCTAATTAGTGTAACTGGCGCTAGCCTGGCCAACCAGCAAGGCCCAATGCCCAGAGCTGTCATGTTTGAGTACGTAGTTTCAGTGATTGGAAAGGAAACTATTTACCAAGTGTGCCCTTTACAGAACATATTACGGAGACAGTAGCTACTCCAAAACTAATGACCTAATTCTATATTTGTTCTAGAGGACAGCAATGACAATGACTGGGTGTTTTAGTAAATCACCAATTCCAACAATTGCAAATTAACAAGAAGTAACAAAACAAGTAAAGCACTTCTAAGGGTTTGGGTAAGATGGTATGACAGAAGTAACAAAAAAAGTAGTCGAGTGTCTTCATCAATGTTTTAAAAAGCGTCTGAGGCGTAAGCCTTGAGGCACACCTCGAAGCGAGGCGGTGGGTTGCCACTTCAAGGCGTACGCCTCAGAGGAATATGGCGAGGCAGTGCATTTAATATTTTAATTTTTTGTCACTTTCCTGTGATTAATCGTTGTTTTTTGTTTCTTTCTTATGTTTTTATCAATGTTTGACAGCATTGATGTGTTTTTTAAGTGTTACAGCATATATATTGTGTGTATTTTTTTAATTTTTTTTTTTTTAGCATTTTTCTAAAATAAAAATAAAAATTGAGGCATACGCCTCACTTCCACCTTGAGGTGAAATAGGGGTTTCCGCTTTCGCCTTCTAAAACATTGGTCTTCATTACTGTCGACTGGATTAAAGTCACAATGTCAATAGTAAAAAATGGGGCTTTAAGAATGCTTTCAGTCAACCAAACAAGAACAGGGTAGAAACTTTCCCCTTCAGCCTTTCTTGGCCAACAGGGAGAAAACAATTTTCATAAATCTGTGGGGGAGTTTCCGGCTATTTCTACAAAATAAGAGCTTCAATAATTATTCACTTTTGCTTATTAAAAAAGAAATAACTTGAACATTATTACTTTTGAAAAAAATAATAGCATGGAGTGGAGAATGCTTACAACATTTGCGAGCTGCTCGCGTATATATGCCATTGATCGCAACATTGCACCCAGTGTATCTCTGGACACCTGAAATTTCACCTCTGATTCTCCTGAAGTTGTCTCAGAATCTTGGAGCTGAAAAAGAGAGATGATAAAAATTGTCCCCAATTTTATGTTAAATTGCTAACAAAAAACCAAGCAAAATGAAAATGTACAAAATGTGGGTTCTGTACATCAACACAAGATCATGATTGAATGACATGCAGAGTCTAGCTAATTTGTCCTTGTAAATTCCAAACACGGATTTCCTTAAAATTAAATTCCAACACAGATGAATATTATTAGACAGAGAAACCTTGAAAAGTAGTTCAACAGTTAAAGTTGTCTCTCCATATGTGCTGCACATGCTCTGTGCACATACCAATTCACCCCGACCATTCAAAATGTTAACACACCAACACTATTAACCATAACGAATAATTTCACTGTTTAAATGATCAGAGCTTCTAAGCCTCCATGCATACACGTTTCCCACATAATGAGAGCATAAGAAGAGATATACATATATATGGACCAGAACACGGGCCAGGATATTGTTATACCATTTTTTTGTAACATCAGAAATTTGAATTTCAGACTCTCAAGTTTTGGCCAGTAAGTCATGTGGGCCCAACTTCCATGGGGTACACGTGTAGTCTGGCAAGTGTATCAGGATCGAGTTTTCCTTGTTTGAGTGATTGGACACTTACTTGAATCTTTTAGCTGTGTGTGTGTGTGAGTGCATATGCATGGCATAAGGGTATGATAATCATATTTATGCTTGTGTATTTTATCCCTCGGGCAAAACCGGTGGCACCGATGGATGTGAATCGGTGACACTTGATGGCACCAATAACCAAACGATTTGTTGTTGATGGCATCGACAGAGAGGCTGGGCTTTTGATTTTTTTTTTTTTTTTCTCTATCAGTAGCAACGAGAGTATGAATTGGACTATTGTAGGCACCGGCAACCATCGATAGAAAACTCATAAATCGCCACACGGCTTGTGTGTGCCCACTTGGCTTCAAGCTTATCATATTTTAAGCTTATCACAACATGGTTTATATGCATGTTATGTTGTTTGCTGCGTGATGCGAGGCGAGGCGATGGCCTAGTGTCATGGTGAAATAGTGGCAAAGTGGGTTTAGTCCCACATCGGATGGATAAAGGGGGCATCTTGGGTTTATATGGGTTTGGGTCAACTCCACCTAATAGGCTAGTCTTTTGGGTTGGAAGCAGAACCAGTGACAAAGTTGTATAAGAGCAGACCCGGCCCATTCCGATGTCACTCCAAGCGCCCACACACAGGGGAGGTATGTCCACGAGGGTAGTGGGTCCCCCAAAAGAGGGTGGGAACGGGTATGCAAGGTGGCCATAGTCAATGTGCCAAGTGCCCACACATAGGGTTGTGTCCACAAAAGGTAGTGGGTCCCCCAAAAGGAGAGTGGAGACGAGTAGAGATGTTGGCACAACTGCAACGAGGGCGTTGCAGGACTAAGGTGGGAGAGAATGTCACGGTGAAATAGTGGCAAAGTGGGTTTAATCCCACATCGGATGGATAAAGGGGGGATCTTGGATTTATATGGGTTTGGGTCAACTCTACCTAATAGGCTAGTCTTTTGGGTTGGAAGCCCGAACCTGTGACACTAGGCGGCACCGAGAAACAGTAGCCCCTAAATTTTTGGATCTTTCCCGTGTCGACTGTGTATTATTTCTCACTTATCATTATCATATTGAGTGAAAACCACTAGCAAAATTGCAACTTCGAATATAAAATCAGTTGAAAAAATTAAATCAGTTAATTTTATTTATTTATTAAAGTTACTGCCTTACTGGCGAGCTGCAAGCCAGCACCAACATCATCAGCAGAAGAAGAAGAAGATAAAATGATTCGAAAAGCCCGACGCTCATTTTCTTTTGAGCGTCTGAGCGTGAATATAGGAACTTCATGATGTTACACGTCGTTACCTGCATTAATGAACGAGATTATGATCCTGCGGTTCAACATTCTTCCTCCTTTTTTTTTCTTTAATCTAAGTCATCGTCCTCGTTTAACCTAGGGACACATGTAGTTCTACATGTGCCGAGCAATTAAAGAGAAGAAATTCTCTGGAAGAAGGGGTGGAACCAGTAGTGGGTGAAAAAATTGTAGATTTTACATTGGTGGACTCGGACTTAGAGATGGGACCAGAGATGGAGGCATGAACACCCTACCGCATTCCGGCCCTGGGGCCTTCAATTGGTCCTCACCTAGTCAGAAAATTATCAGCTTGCATTCCATTTGTTTGCCTTGTCACACTAATGACACCTTCCGAACTTTAAAAAATAAATATTCCATCTAAATTAAATCTACATTAAGTGTTAATCTGCATGGAATATTTATCATTAAGCCAGGGGTAAAATCATTTGAAAGGTCCATGTTTTATGTTTGTCGAATTTCGTGTCAAAGGTAAACTCAAGATGGTCAATGTAACTTGAGTTAGAGTCTAGTGAGTCTCGGTTNCCTTAGTAATTTTTAATTAGGTGATAGTGTGATCCTTAACCATAGTCACATTGACATACGGTTAAGTTCATTAACTGTAGGGTGAATTTAGACTTTCATCATTGATATGAACTTCCTGGTTCCACCATGTCTGGAGGTGCCCAATTTTTTTACTTAATTTGGCCTTTAGGTTGACTACACCTACGGAGTGCGAATTGACCTTAGTTTGACCTAGTTAGGTTATTCTGAACTTTTCTAGGATGGATCTGGGTCAGGCCATGGGTTTCAAGATATAAGGCATTATAGAGTCAATGGCTGATTTTTTTAGGATGGTCTCTCCACCATGCAGATCATCCTCATAAAAATCAGCTATAGACATACAAATCATTCACACAAACAATCAGGCCACTCTAAAAGTTGTAACCCCATCAAATCTTGATTGAAGTTTGACAGTGAAATGCATAGCTCAAAAAGCCTAAACATTTAATTTGTATTTAATGGAGACAGTGAAATGCAGGCTCAGAATGTTTTAAAATACTTAATTAGCACTTAATGGGATCTCCATTTCAGAATGGTTTGGTTATTTGTAAGGATTGGGAATAAATTAATAGATTAATAAGAGAGAGAGAGAGAGAGAGAGAGAGAGAGAGAAATTAACAGAATTTAAGTAGTCCCGTTTCATTTGAATAGAGTGAATTAAGTAATTAACTTAAACAGCTAGGGCCAAATACCAGATTTGCATACCTTCAGATTGATAACGGCAACCCTATTTGCAGGAGTTGAGAGCTGTTCACTAATGTAAGCCATAGATCTCAACATGGGTTCCAGTGTGACACTGGAAAGCTGAAACTTCACCTCTGATTCTCCTGAAGGAGCCTTGCTATAATCTTGCAGCTGAAGTGGAAGAAAGTGATTTAGAAAGGGAAGTCTTTTGGTCGAAGAACTAAGAAATCCCAACAACATATGTCCAGTTCACACTATGTTAGATATAAGTTGCAAATAAATCATAAGTGATAGTGTGATACAATGCTTGCAGATAGGAAAATGAATTTGAAGTCGAGACATGCACACCTTCAAGTGGAAGAAAGTGATTTAGAAAGGGAAGACTTTTAGTCGAAGAACTAACTAAGAAATCCCAACAAAATATGTCCAGCTCACACTATTTTAGATATAAGTTGCAAAATAAATCATACAAGTCCAGTAAATGATCAAATTGCCCCTAATTAATTCTTAATATTTGCATGCACAATAATAATATTGTATAACCAGTTTTATTCCCCAGCTACTGGAGGCCACACCATTTCCTACTTGTTGGTATTATGCAATTTTAAAACTAGGACCACTAGCAGACAAAATGCATTTTTACCATAATGGAGTTAAGAAGTCTGACTAGATGTGATACAACGGTTGCAGATAGGGAAGTGAATTTGAAGTCGAGACATGCACACCTTCAAATTGATGACAGCTACTCGATTAGCAGGTGCAGAAGTTTTATTCTCCATAACCCAAGTCATGGATTTCAGGCAAGGCAGAACAACCTGCATCAGTAGAAGAGATTAAGTGGAGCCAAAGCCTCTATTTATTTCAATTTCTACAAAATCACTGTTTTAGTTCTCTGTTCTGAAACTGGAAACTAAGGGTAAATCACAGGCCTATACTTACACAAATATAATAGACAAACAAAAATTCAAAGAACTTTTCCGCCATACCATATTATCCGGATCCGGAAGCCCATCATCCCGATGAAGAGACACAGGGGCCATGTGCGGAAGATTCAAATCAGTAACGGATGATGTAGGAGCTCTAGCATCATTAAGATTGAAGCGGCGGTTTTCTTCTTCTTGCCTAGGCCACAATGATGGGGACATATCTGAAGGCATCTTCCTGTTATTGTCTTCCTGATTACTTCCACTTATTTGAGAGCTAGGACGTGGAACTCTCGCAATATCTTTCTTCACAACAGAAACCTTCTTCCCGCCCTCTCTTAGAGCACCCATTGCCACATTATACGTCTCTGTAGCTATTGCCCCTTCCTCGGCATACTTAATGGCTTCTTGGCATAGACTGTTGTATCTTATAGTTAGAGATTCTTCACCTTGCACTTCACCACCATGTTCATCAGATCCAACCCAGCTTTTGGCATTTCTCGTCCACCGCTTCAAGATGTAATGAGATGGCAGCGTAAGAACATTTGTTACGGTGAAGACTGTCAAAACATGTCTACAAAGAATGCCTGAGAACTCAAACATCTGGCAGCTGCAACATGCCCTCATCTCAGGAACGTTCAATGTGACAGTGTACGACTTGTGGTCATCCTCAAACTTAGCAACCCTGTATGTGCTGATAGCCCCATCCCCCTCAATTTTATTTGCTGTATACACAAAAGTTTCAACTAATTCCTCTTGAAATTTTGCAAATATCTTCTTTGTGTAAATATTAGCTGCCTGTTTCTCCATTGGTGACGGTGTTTTCAGTACCGGCGTGGTGCAAATCGTATCAAAATCTGCTTCTATTTCCTTTTCGAACCAATTTTCTAAAGCTATTTCATACTGCTTAAAGAACAAAGGTAAAGTGGTTTGTTGGTTTACATACCCATCAAAAAATAATCTAATAGTTTCGACTGATTGGTTTGAAGAAATGGAAGCGAAAAAGGTGTCCCTAAAATATACAGGGGCCCAATGTTGGCGAGCATTATACAGTGCTTGAAGCCAATCATGTTTCGTGAGATTGTATTTATCAAGAAGAATGCACCAAGATGATTCAAATTCCTCAATCGTCTCAGTCAAGTTAATGCAGTTGTAAAGTTCACCTTGAAATGTAGGATGAGCATAACACACATGAGACAACCTTTCTTTGCCTTCTCTTAAGATGTGCCACTTGCAAATACAATGTCGTGTACCTAGAAACACCTTGGATACTGCTGCCTGTATGGCCCTGTCTTGGTCAGTTGTTATAGAGACTGGAGGAAGATCTGACATCGCTGCAAGCCATGTCTTGAATAGCCAAATAAATGAAGATTCAGATTCATCTAAAAGTAGTGCACAACCAAACAATACCATCTGCCCGTGATGGTTTACTCCAGTGAATGGAGCGAAGGGCACCCTGTAGTTGTTCCACCTGTACATAGTGTCAAAGGTAACTGTATCTCCGAAGTGACTGTAAGCTGTCCTTGACCTAGCATCTGCCCAAAAAACATTGGTCATACGGTTATCATTATCAAGCTGTATGGCATAGAAGAAACCAGGGTTTTCCGCCTGCATCCTTTTGAAATAATCCAGTAGATTCTGAGAATCTCTTCCAAGGGTTCTCTTTCGGCTAGAAGGTCTAGCATTTACGGGTCCACTGTTCCTAACTGCCCGATTCTGTTCTACAGGAGGAACATTCCTAACTGAGTGATTTGCTCCTACAAAGGCATGATTTCCATCCGTTGGAACATACATAGCACCACCTGGGTCAAGTCCCACCTGGTAAGTCTCAGAAATGTTCTTTGCTGCACCAGCGAAATGTCTGCGGGATCTAAGCTGATGCACTTTACTGGGAGTCATTGTCGAGTGATTATGCTCTTTCACGAATTTTGTCGCAACCCATTTGTTCGGATCCTTTCTCTCTATCTTAAGCATAGCACTGCAGCAGCTGTCAGCATTCTTCCGTTTCAAACTTTCCTTAGAGCATGCAAATTCTCGGTCAGTAACCGTACCGTCAGGCTCTGAACGGATGCATTGACCAATGCGGGTACTAAAACCCACTTGTCGTGCATACGCATCATAGAACATCTTCGCAGCATCTTCAGATTCAAACTCCATTCCGACATGTGGTTCTCCAATCTCATCATCATCCTGAGAGGGTAAGTCCTTCTCTAAGGAATTTTCAGTTGTTCTCTCGTCTCCACCCTCACAAGCTTCGGCATTTGGTGCATTAGCTGCAGCCCGGTTTTCCTCTTCCACGTTTATCACTTCGACATCCATACTCATCCAGTAGTCAATATCAAGTCGAATGTTTTGATTACTACGCTCAATTCAACTTCATAACTTATCTCTCTATGTGAGAAAAAGTGAGTTCAGTTTGCATCATAGCAACTAATAAAACTGAAGAGAACCAACAGAATAACACAAATTAAAACACCAAGTTCCTAGACAAAACATATATCAACAATATATAACTGTATACTTGAAATGGAGCAACCTACAACCAAAAAAAGAACAACCAATCTAAGGACTAGTTTGAAACATCATTTCAGCGCGCCAAAAAGAAAAATTTCTTCGCTTTAGATATCGAATATTGATTCAAAATTTATGGCAATTCATACAGGATATGAAAAATTCGATTAGAGAGAAACCCACCACTCAAAAAAAAAAACAATAATAATAATAATAATAGCAAAGACCCATATTTCCATAAATCCAGTATATAATTTCTAATAAGTCTTTTGCTTATGAAGGGCAATATGGGTCTTTTACGGGTTGCACCTAAAACGTACGTATATAATTGGAAACAAATGGGTTTCATTTTCTTCAAAATAAAAACAAGTGCAGAGAGAGAGACTGACCTGTGATTAAGACAGAAGCACGGACCAGCTGTTTGACGGAATAAACAAACAGAAGCAAGCCCACCCTAGCAGAAGAAGGAAGAAACACCAGCTCTTTCTAGGGTTCTATGCAGAGTGTCGTTGCAACTATAGAGATAAATAAAATTTTTAAGGGATTTTTTGTGGTATCATTTGGTGAATCGCAGCTAAGGGAAAGGTTGAACGGCTTTTTTTTGTTGCAGATGGTGAATGAGACGAGAGAGAAAGATCGAACGGAAAGGGTTCGGAGAGAAATTTTTGGGGTTTCTAGGGTTTATTTGGAGAGAAGGCATGTTCTGATCCATATGTCATAGATTCTCTATGGAATAAAGGTAGATTCGTTCTGTTAGCCGCACGATAGGGATCAGACAGTTGATCCTACAGGACTCGAGGACAACCGGCTACCCGCACTAGTCACCACATATCTGACAGTTTTTTTTCTTTCCGAAATGATATTGGGACCGAAGATTTGGGGACCCACCCAAACCGAATTTAAATGGGATCCACGTGGATTGTATCAAAGGGCTGAAATTTGGTGATGGTGTTCACCTCATCACGTAGATCATCCTCATAAAAAATCAGCCCATTCTAAAACTTCTAACTTTGGAAGTACTCACCCTTGATTCTTTACAGATGATTTTTAATCAAGTTCTAATTATTTTTTTATCAGAAATGATTTTGGGACCGGCCCAATGATCTGTTTGCTAGACAGATTGAGGTGGCACCTCACATCCACCATCCTTTTGTATGTGTGGGCCCCACAAGTACACAATGAATGGTGGATATTTGGTGCCACCTCAATTTGTCTAACTAGACAGATAATTGGGTCGGTCCCAATAGCATCTCTGATTTTTTTATATGGTTAAAAGTTTTAGAATCAACTGATTTTTTATAAGGATGATCTACATGGTCATGGTGAGGAGAACACTATAACCAAATTTCAATCCTTGGATCCCCAAACCATTCGGTCCTAATAACACCGCCTATTTTTACGCCACTACTGTTTCTGTTTGGGCCTACACCACTTAGGGCGTATTTGTTTGTTTGTTTTGACTAATGAGGGCAAGTATATTGAGATCCATTAATCCAAGGTTTGTTAGTGAGATCTCTTAACCATTCAACTTTCCACTAAATTGCGGGTCCTTAGTGGAGAGGCCATCTTAGAATCGCATAATCATCCAATAACCACATGGTTCTCCCAAGATCGCATTGAGACCGTTGACGCAGGTGTTGGAGCCAAAAATATAACAAGAGGAATTACAGTCGTACATGTGGTAGACTAAATCAACTCGTCAGATTGGATAACTCACTTGGTCAGCTCGACAGGTCGGTCAACCTACTTGGTTTGCTCTTCAGGTCGGTCAACAAAGCAAGTCTTGATGAGCTTGTCTAGAAAAACTTGATTTCAAATGAGTAAAACTAAGTCCAACTTAATGAGCATGTTAACCGACGTAACTTAGTCTTTCCGAAGAATTCAGGATTTTATCTGCTTAACAATGGCTAGCTCAGCTGACTGGGTCGAGATCACGTGCTCTAGATATCTCACACATGAATCTCGACAGAAGTGGGAGCTCATCTATAAATAGATGAGATACCTGAGGTAAGGGCAACTAATCTTCTCTACAATTTCCCTACTTGAGCTCCCAACTAACTTGATCGTCGGAGTGCTAACCCTGCAGGTCTGCAATCCTCTTCAACAAGTGGCAAGAAGATCATCATCATCAGATCGAGAAGTATTACGAGGAGAGTTCTCGATTGGATCTCCGCCATTCGCTCATTTTTCCACCTCACAAATTGGCGCCGTCTGTGGGAACTGAGCAAAAAGCCTTGCTATCCTGCTAAGATAAAGATGGGAGATAAATCACAATCCAGGAACTCTACCAGGAAGGAAGCACCTCAAACCCCTGCAGAGGTGGAAGAAGAAGCTCAGGTAGGATTAATGCAGGTCATCCTACAAGACTTGGAACAGATGTGCAAGACCCAACTTGAACAGAGTAAGAAGTTGGAAAACCATAGCCTTGAGAACGTGCATTTCAGACAGCGACTTGGAACACCACCAGATAAGGGTCCTGAAGGAGATGAAGGACATGAAGAGCAGCAAGGATAAGGGGGAAAAGGTCAGGGTCAAACCGCAGAGGTAGAAGAAGTCCCAGCGGAGCAAGTAAGGACGGATATGAAGAAGAGATCTCATCATAAGATGTCAGAGCAGGCTGAGTCTAATGCTGGCGTTCAGACTCTGAAGGAAGAGCTCCAAGGTTTAGTAAAGAAGCATAAAAAAGATCTCGCAGAGCTGAAAGGATCCATGATGGAAGGAAAGTCACCAAACGAAAAGGAGTGGATTTGCCAACATTTAAAAGGTACGCCACTAAATGAATCTATCATGGATAATGAACTTCCAAAGGATTTGCAGGTACCAAAATTCACAGCATTTAATGGGACAGAAGATCCGTTGGAGCACCTACTTCATTACAAGCAGACGGTGGTAGCTTGGGAGAAGAATAATGCAATGCTGTATAGAATCTTCCCTAGTAGTCTTCATGGGGGAGCTCTTATGTGGTATCATAAACTTCTTAGGGGTTCTATTGAGAGTTTCAAGCAGTTAATGGAAGCCTTCATAGCCCACTTTGCGTGCAATAGAAAGCGCCGACCTGACCTGGAGACATTGTTTGCCCTGAAGCAAAATGCAGCAGATTCTATTAGAGGATTTACAAAGAGGTTTCGTGAAATAACATCTTCTATTGAGGGGGTAGACGAGAGCTCGATCGCGATCGCATTCAAAAATTCCCTACTGCCACACTCTGAACTCTACAAATCACTTGTGAAAAGATATGCAACCTCATGGATTGAGCTGATCTTACGTACAGATAAGTATGTAAAGTTAAAAGAGGATGCTGGGTTGATTGCAGCACGGTCTGCATCGGTAATCAGCAAATTCCTTTCAAAATCCGTAGGTCTCAGGAAATGAAGAAAAAGGAAAGTTCAGAAAAGACGGACCCCCATGAAGCAAGGAAGAAAGGACCCCGATTTCAGAAGTAGGGAATATGCAAATCATTAACGCCATTAAGCGCATCTTTGGAGTGCATCCTAGCTAAGGTCCAATTTGAATCCTACTTTAGATGGTCGAGGTTAACAAAGCCACTAGAGAATAAGAGGGGACAAGATCTAGCTAAGTATTGTGCTTACCATTGTTATTATGCTCATCAAGCTAACGATTGCATGGGACTAATAAACTTGATCCAAGACTGGATTAAGGAAGGATACTTATGGGAATATGTAGACCAGGCAGGAAGAAAAGCAACCGAATTGGTGCAGGATAAAGAAAAAAGAGAAAATCCTATGCCAGATCCGCAACCAAACAACTCAGCTCGTCAGACAACAGCTAAGGGGGTAATAAATGATATATGGACTAATACTAGCTGGTTTAACCAAGTTGACACCTACCACAAGAAAAGAATAGGAAAAACAATTAAGGATCGAAAGCAGAAAAAACTTGCAAGATTGATTTGTTTGTTGCACGAGAGGAGCGGAGGTTATCAGTAAGACCGAAGAGCCGATCCGACCTGACTTCGAATTAGTTATCATGCTCTTTGATAAGGACATGATGGAAGTTCACCAACCTCATTACGATTCATTGTTGATTACAGTGAATGTCGAAGGATGGGATATAAAGAGAGCTCTGGTAGATTCAGGCAGCGCAACTAACATATTATTCCTACCGGTTTACAAGAAGAAGGGATTGAAGTTAGAAGATCTTACCCCGACTCATTCACCTCTCATCGGGTTTGATGGCAGCCTTGCTAAACCTGTTGGAGAGAGAAAATTGTTAGTTGTAACAGGAGGTGTTCCATTGCTCACTACGTTTGTAATTATGGATGTTCCTTCACCATATAACTTGATTTTGGGCAGGTGGTGGACTCATGAGATGAAAGCTATACAATCTACTCATTACCAGGTGTTACGCTTTCCAGCAGAAAATGGCATCGTTGAAATCCGTAGAGATCAGAGTGCTGCTAAACAATGTCATCTGATCGTAGTTAGTCATGCTGAGAAGCAGGTGGAAGTTGAGGAAGTGGAACTCCCGAGGTGGAAAAAGAAACGAGATAGAAGAGGTTTCTTCAGATGGGCCTTCAGAAAAGAAATAGCAATTACAGGATGCTGAGGTAGTAGCCTCAGTAGTTTCGTTGAAAGGAAGGGAAACACCTAGTCAGGTTGAAGAACTAGTACCAATATTAATTGGAAACCCAACAACAAAAAAAGAAGTGCACATCAAAGCAGAACTTGAATATGACATGAAGGCAATATTGACCGAGCTCCTCATAAGTTATGCAGATGTATTCGCTTGGACTTTTAGGGACATGCCTGGGCTGCGTAGTGATGTAGCTTGCCATAAATTGAACATCATTGAAGATGCAATACCAGTGAAACCGAAGCAAAGGAAGATGTCAACAGTTGTGATTGACATTGTTAATGAAGAAATCAATAAACTATTAGAGGCAGTTTTCATTCGAGAAGTGCAGCTTCCACCTGAGAAACATGTGGAAGCTGAGGAAGTGGAAAACTCCTGAGGTAGAAAAAGAAAAGAGATAGAAGAGGTTTCTTCAGATGGGCCTTCATAAAAGAAATAATAATTATAGGATGCTGAGGTAGTAGCCTCAGTAGTTTCGTTAAAAGAAAGGGAAACACCTGGTCAGGTTGAAGAACTAGTACCAATATTAATTGGAAACCCAACAGTAAAACAAGAAGTGTACATCGGAGCAGAACTTGAATATGACATTAAGGCAACATTCGCCGAGCTCTTCATCAGTTATGCAGATGTCTTCGCTTGGACTTTTAGGGACATGCCTGGGCTAAGTAGTGATGTAGCTTGCCATAAATTGAACATCGTTGAAGATGCAATATGAGTAAAACCGAAGCAAAGGAAGATGTCAACAGCTATGATTAGACCTAGCAAAAGCTTACCCGACCCGCCAGACCCTGCCCTAACTCAACCCGTAAGCTAAACGGATAAGGTTAGGGTTGGAATTTTCTGACCCATAAAAACGGGTCAACCTGCGGTTAAACCGCAGATAACCCGTCAACCCGCTATGTTTTTCGTCCTCCATGACATCTCTTTAAAAGTAACCCCAAATCCTAAAACATAATAACGATCTCTTTTTATTCTTTTCTATCCAAATCTCTTTCTTACCATTCTCTACATACATCCCTCTCACTACCGAGCAGCATACACCAAAAACAACAGTATCATCTCCATCTCCCTCTATCTCTTCTCCTTCTTTATCTCTTCGATCTCTGTCTCCTTCTTCAATCTTTCTCCCTCATCTTGCCCACTACCTCCTCCACCTCTACCACCATGCAGTCATGGCCACCTCTACCTCACTTGACCTCTCTCTATCCCCCTATCCCTCTCCCTCTCTCTAAAACTCACTGGCAACATCAGATCTGAATATTTAGATCTAGATCTTGATCTCTTTCTTTTTCTCACGATTTCTCTTGATGTCGTCTTAAGGATGGAGAAGGAGAAGACGAGATGCTCTGTTATTCTGAATGAATCTTTCATAGCTAATGTTCAAGAAGGAGATTAGATCTAAATAATTTATGAAGAAAAAGTTGATTGTATCTTCAATCAATATCGTTACTTTACTGTTTTACTTTCCTAATTTTATAACACTATTTGTGACTTATGAATGATAAAGAAACGTGATTCTTTCATTGAACTTTGATTTATAGTACAAGATATTTTTATAAATTAGATGTGAATCTTATCCATTACACTGAATGTTTTTTGGTTTGGTTGTTCTGTTTTAATCGAAAACAAAATATGATCAGTAAATAAAATTTATCAAAAAAAAAAGAATTAATTAGATATAATTACAGTAGTGCGAAATTTGAGTACTCTTAGTCCCTCACGAATCCAAATTTCTTAAGAACTGAAAAAGTGTTTTTATTTGGGTTTTTCTGGTATAATTTGGTTTTATTTGTGTTGTAATAAATAATTACCTAGGGTCACCGTTAGGGTCAACCCTATTAGGGTTAGGGTCTGAGAAATTGACCCATTTATTAAACGAGTCAGGGTTAGGGTTGACATATATTGACCCGTCAACCCGCTAACCCGCCTAGGGTCGACCCGCAGATAACCCGTTGCCAGGTCTAGCTGTGATTGACGTTGTTAATGAAGAAATCGACAAACTATTATACGCATGTTTCATTCAGGAAGTGCAGTATCCTAGCTGGCTAGCCAACATTGTCGCGGTGCCAAAGAAAAATGGTGAAGTTTAGGTCTGCATCGACTTCACTGACCTAAATAAAGTATGCCCAAAGGACAGCTTCCCTCTACCTCAGATCGACAAGCTAGTAGATGCCACTACAAGACACGAGCTGCTAAGTTTCATGGACGGGTACTCCGGCTACAACCAGATACCCATGCACCCTGGAGACGAGGAGAAAAAACCTTCATCACTGAAAGAGGTACTTTTTTTTATAAAGTGTGGTTTAAAAAGTGCAGGTGCTACATACCAAAGAATAGTTGCAGCAATATTTCAACACATTATAGGAAGGTCGATGGAGGTGTACGTGGATGATATGCTTGTGAAAAGCAAGAAGAGACAAGAACACTTACAAGACCTTGCTAACACTTTTGAAAGACACAGTTCAAAATGAAGCTCTACCCAGCAAACTGTGCATTCAGTGTAACATCTGGTAAGTTCCTTGGCTACTTGGTAACAAGGAGAGGAATCGAAGCAAACCCACAGAAGATTCGAGCCTTGTTGGAAATGTCGTCTCCTGCAAATAAGCGTCAAGTCCAAGTATACGCAGGTAGAGTGGTAGCAGTAAATCGATTCATCTCTGATAGCTTAGATAAGTGTAGGCTGTTCTGCCAATTATTACGAAATAAGGCAACATTTAACTAGAATCAAGAGTGTGAAATAACATTTCGAGAATTGAAGGTTTACTTAGGAAATCCTCTAGTTCTGACGAAACCTGAGCTTAGGGATATCCTGGGAATGTACATTGCTGCAACCGAAGATGATCTACTTCACTAGCAGGACCTTGAACGAGTTTGAGAGCAGGTATAATAGATCGGAGAAGATTTGCCTTACACTCGTAAGCGCATCAAGGAAGCTCAGACCTTACTTCCTATCACATACAATACAAATAAAGACGGAGCATTCAATAAAAAAAATTTATAAGTCGACCAGATGTTTCTGGAAGACTTGCAAAATGGGCTATTCAATTATCAGAATTCAACATAGACTATGTACCAAGGTCAGCACAAAAAGGACATGTGGTGGCCGACTTGTTAGCTGACTTCCCAGTGACAGATCATGCCCAAGTAGAATCAGACTTTGGTGATGCTCTACCGATGGAAGGAGAGTTAGCAAAACCATATGAACCCAGTAGGAAGTGGGACGGATGGGTCCTGCTTACAGACTGGTCCTCAAACAAAGAAGGTACAGGAGCAGGAGTTGTGTTAATCAACCTTGAAGGATGTCGATTAGAAAAGGCAATCAGGTATGAGTTTCTATTATCTAATAATGAATCTGAATATGAGGCGTTGATTACACATGAAAAAGAAGCTGGAGGCAGTAAAAGGGGGTTGGGTAAAAGTTTTCCATAAAGTGTGGGCATACAGAACAACACCGCGAAAGCCTACGGGAGAGTCACCTTTTGCTTTGGCTTATGGGGTGGAAGAATTCATCTTCACTAAAGCAATATTTCCAACTACATGGACGCGGGCAGTTGAATCCGATGAGAATGACGAACTGATCGCATGCTAGAGGGATTTGATTAAGGAGAAGAGAGAAAGAGCTCTGCAGAAACTGATTCACTACCTGAATCAGGTGAAGAAATATCACAAGAGGAAAGTTACTAGTCGAACCTTTAATCCCGGGGATTTAGTTCTAAGGAAAGTCACCCCTGTAACAAAAGAGCTTAATAGTGGTAAGCTTGGTCAAAATTGGGAAGGAACGTATATCGTTGATCGAACAGGAGGTCCTGGAGTTTACTACCCCAAAGATAGCAAAGGAAAAGAGTTGAAATGAACGTGGAATGCTACTAATTTATGACTGTACTATGCTTAGCTAAAATTCTAGAATAATGAATGCATTCTCTTTTGCAGATGACACTTAGAATGTACGTCTCAATTTAGATAAAGATATTATCTTCCTTTCTCCTACTTCGGGTTTCATCTTTATTTCATTGTTTTATCTTCTGTAACTCAAAAACCCTCTAAAAGTGAGGTCCTCTCCCAAAGGGCGGAGAACGTTGAGTCTGCACCTCATGTAGTTCTAAAAAAAAGAAGAAGAAAAACCCTCTAAAAGTGAGGTATTCTCCCAAGAGGTAGAAAACGTTAAGTCTGCGCTTCTGCAGTACAAAACCCCTATCAACAATGAGATCTTTTCTTAAAGGATGGGGAAATTTTAAGTCTGCCTCGTAGCAGCTCTAAAACCCTCTGCAGTAAGGTCTTCTCATAAAAGGTGGAGAAGTTTAAGTCTGCCACATTGCAACAACGTCGTCTTTTCTCTCTTACATGGTAGAAAATTTTTAGCTCTACATTACTGCAGCAATGCCACCTTCTACAATAAGGTCTTTTACTGATCAATGAAGATAAATATCCTGCGGTGCTCAACCCCCTGTGAAAAGGTCTTNTAATATACTCTGGAATGTCAAAATGTCTTCTAATACCATCAATATCACATGGCCAATTTATTACCATTGCAGGAAGGTGACAAACATACATAAAGAAATTGATGTTGATCAAGTTACTACAAAACACTACCTCAATAGAAAATTTAGATATGTCGTGTCGAAATAAGAGCTAAGTCTGACTGGTTTTAAAGGCCTCCAACTGAGGTACAAGTCAGAATCCCCAACACAAAAGGAAGTAGCAAATGCAAGGTCTACAAGTACAACCAAGATGATAAGCAAAGTCAAACTACTTAAGGACCATCCTCAGAAACCAAGGGAACAACCTCTATCTAAGAATCAGGTACGCCCTTCTATCGTAAAATTGTCTTTAACCTATTTATCTCTGTTAATAGTTAAGTCATTATTTTCTTAGCTTTCTCGCGAACCTTTGTCACTTCCAAGTTAAGCTTCTCCTGCAGTTCCGACTTAAAATTCTTAGATAATACCACTGCCTTCGTGAGCTCTGCATCAACAGCTTCTTTGCTTGCCTTAACAAGCTCAAGCTCATGATCATCCTTTATTTTAGCAATTTCTCTCTCTAAGGACTTTAAGTTCTTGTTTGCACTCCTGAGTCTACTCGTAGAAGAACTACACTTGTTTTTTTCTTTCTCTAATTTGGCAGAGAGAAAATCAAGTCGGCCTTGGTACGCGTTGAGAATAACAGTACCCTTCAAAAAAAAATGGGTGATTTCAAATAAATTCCTAATAAGGACTGAGATAAGTAGCTGAAGAAGTTTACCTGATACCAATGTGAAGATGGAAATTCATGCAACTCCTTATTGTTTTTCATTGAAATCTCTCCTTTTATCTAATGTCAACATGGTTGTCTCCAAAAGTAGTCTCGCATTATGTGCGCCTTTCTCAACTAAAGTTGAGTCATTGTCATAAATGACTTCCCCTGAATCAGCAAATTTGAGGAGAATTCTACGAGCTTTCTTCTTAGCTTTTGAACCAACACCATACTTATGAGCTACCTTTGCGGGAAAGCTATCAAAGTCATCCTCTGAAAATGCAACCTCTCTTATGTTTGGGGAAGTTGGGGGTTCTGAAGATGACTTCGAGATGACAGCACTCGTTCCCATCGCAAAAGAAGGCGGCAAATCATTTTTGATAACATTAACATCAACGTCCGAGTCAGAGCAAGGGGCGACAGTTAACTCGACAGCAGCTAAGTCAAAAAGTTTATCCATGGGCTGGTCTTTAGATAATTCTGAAGACTTAGACGAAGTGGCACTTAAAGAAGTCAAAGTTGACCTGCTAGAGTCTGTCTCCGAAGTTTCTGAAGTCTCTGAATTGGCGGTTGGAGGTAAATAAATCTCCTCTTTAGTCTTCTTTGCTGATAGACAAAACACCGAAAAGAACATGAGGTGAGTATAAACAAAAAAAATCGTATTATAATGTCATGAAGTTGTAAAAATATACCTGAAGACCTGAAGTCACGGGGAACTGCAGCGGGAGCATTGACATCAGGACCAAACTCCCAATACCCAGAAACTAGCAGGGGTGTTTCACTCCAAATATAGGAGCATTGACCCTAGAGAGCTCGCCAGATTGGTTTAGAATTTTCTTCATAATATAGTGATTTTTAATGATTTGTGCTGTGATTTTATCTCCAGGCTCATGTGTGGAATTCTCAGTTTCAATCCGCCTCATTATCCTATAAAAATTGCCATTCATTTGGCCTATAAATCTGTTGAGATCAACTAAGGTCTACCTAACTAAATGAGGCAGCGGGAAGCGCAAGCCAGCACGAAGCTGACTTGCAGCTATGCTAATCTCATCAGGCACATTACTAGTCTCGCCTAATTCTTTACCAAGCTGAACCTTAATATACTCTGGAATGTCAAAATGTCTTCTAATACCATCAATATCACATGGCCAATTTATTACCATTGCAGGAGAAAATAAGGAATGATGGGAGGTACCTCGTGAGTATTTATTCGACCAAGTAAGCAGCTAAACCCTGGTCCCCTCCTTTAACTAGACATGTAAGATATTTGAAACAGCTAAAATTAAGCTCATAGTCAGTCTACAAAAATGGGTAGATGCATGACTGGAATGGGAAACATAAGAGAACAACGACAAACATTAACAAGATCTTTAAGTCGGCAGATAGCTTGGTAGGTATATATATGGTGTACTCTTATGTTTCAAGGTTTTTTTTTATTGAACTCGTGGTGTGCCAACCAAGTCAGGTAAACTAAAACTTAGTTAACAAAGCTTTATCTATTGAAAAAATTTGACGACCATGGTAGGTCAGCAACCATCGAACACGGTAGATGTGTTCCAGATCTTTAAAAAACAGTTAGGTAAGTCGGCAGGTCAGCAAGATGTTACACCAACTGAGCAAGTCAGGAGGATGTAACAACAAGTGAGTAGGTCGACAAGATGTTACATCAGCTGAGCAGGTCAGTAATATGCTACATCAGTTGAGTAAGTCAGCTAGATGTTACATCAGACATGTAAAGGCATTTTATCAAGCAGATCAAGTGCCTCAGGGTTGGTAGGTCAAAAAAAGTTGAAATACAGAAAAATGAGGTATGTTTTGATATTTCGTCGAACATAAAGTATGCATTCAAGCAAATCAACAGGTCAGCTAGTGCAAGGAATGATACGTTAAACAAACATATCGTGTTAAAGCACCAAATTGCACCACGCCAAGGTGAAGTGTACCCATTGTTCTTTTTAACAAATCTCCTTACTTGTTTCTTAATAGTAAAAAAAAATCTCTCTTTAATTTGCAAAACAAGCAAACCTCAACTTAACTAAATAGAAAACGACAAAATATAGTAGTAGTTGGGGAGCTTACCTCCTGAAGTGGAGAAGAGGTCCGCAGGTGAGGTCGGCTCTTCTTGGTGTGGAACTTCAATTCTCTAAAACTAAAAGACCCCACTCCTCACTCCTTTTTATACCTAGCAACATAACATCCACTAATCAGGTACAATGGCGTACCAAATTTAAGGTATGGTAGACTACGTTTTAGGAAATGACTTCTTATATTCCTAGGTGGTATATGAAGCTTAGTTCCATTTTTAAACGTCAGAGCTTTGTTTATTCTTAGCGTATAAATTCATGACAGGTGCTAATTAAGTGTTTTGGTTTCACACTTAATTAAGTTTCTTTCTAAATATTTGTCATAAAATGCCTTGCTGTATCATTTTGTTTAATTAACGGACTCAAATATTCAGAATGTTGGTTTTGTATAAGCATACTTGTTTCAGGATATTGGCGTTTCTCGGCAAGTTAGTCAGTTAAGCAATTGACTTAACTCACCGAGAAGGGGGTATTGTAGGAGCCAAAAATAACAAGAAGAATTACAGTCATACACGTGGTAGACTAAATCAACTCGTCAGATCAGATAACTCACCTGGTCAGCTCGACAATTTGATCAACCCACCTGGTTAGCTCTTTAGGTCGGTCAACAAAGCAAGTCCTGATGAGCTCGTCTAGAAGAACTTGATTTCAAATAAGTAAGACTAAGTCCAACTTAATGAGCACGTTAGCCGACGTGACTTAGTCTTTCCGAAGAATTCAGGATTTTATCTGCTTAACAATGGCTAGCTCAGCTGACTGGGTCGAGATCACGTGCTCTAGATATCTCGCACATGAATCTCAACAGAAGTGGGAGCTCATCTATAAATAAATGAGATACCTACGAGCTAAGGGCAACTAATCTTCTCTACGACTTTCCTACTTGAACTCCCAACTAACTTGATTGTCGGAGTGCTAACCCTGTAGGTCCTCTTCAGCAAGTGGCAAGAAGTTCACCATCATCAGATCAAAAAGTATTATAAGGGGAGTTCTCGATTGGATCTCCGTCATTCCCTCAGTTTTTTCCACCTCACAGCGGGTCAACAGATAGTATATGCTCCTGCCAACAGTATATATGCACTAAAAGGTCATACAAATAGTATATATGCTCAATTACAGGAGTTAAGACTCATGCACAAAAAAAGGAGTTAATACAACTCCAATGTTGGACCTGCAAACAGTATATATGCACACAAATGAGTTAACACAACTCCATGAAATCCACCTGGATGTCAAACTTTTAAAAAAGTTGGGTTCTCACAGTAGAACCCTAAACCCAACCAAATCATACCAACCTTAATCCAAAACAGACCCACATCTAACAGAAGACAATAAAAGTCTTATATTGAGTTCATCCATATACGACAAAATAAAAAATATTAATTTTTCTTCAATGTACCCATATGAGTTATTCCTCAATGCACCAATTCTATGCTTGTCCAACCTGTCCTTTGCCTTTTGCACTTCTAAGCTGCAACTTTGGCTTGAACACCTGGTTGGGAGGCCTGCTTGTTGTTCCAACATGGTAAGGAACTTGGCCATGCACTATAGCATAATTCACTACAGTTGATGCAATTGCTTCCACTTGTGAATTTGTTAAAAGGAGCTGAGGTTGATGTTCCTCCGTGAACAAGTACATTAGGCCCTGATATAAAATCAACAATATTAAATATTGGAAACTAAGCCTAAGGTTTATCAGTGTTGCAGTCATTCTCATTATACAAATTATTAGTGTCAACTGCAATACCATCAAACTCCGTAGAAGGAGGTACTCTGTCAACCCTATCATGACCAATGGCCTCACTGTCACCAATATTATCACCTGCATTGCATTCTTCATCTTCAACGTCTGTCTCAACTAAACCCTCTCCAGTTTCCACATCCTTCTCTGGATCGTAGTCGTAGTCGCTACTAGATGAGTACTCACTGTAGTATTTTTCAACATGTATGCCATCAATCACTGGTTGCATTCCATTTGTCTCTGGTAATACATCAAGTTCTTCCTCTAATATATTCTCCTCATCCTCCTCATCAAACAAATCCGACTCTTCATCATTGTTTGTAATTTTCTTCCCCTTGTTCTTATTCTTCTTCTTCTTTGGTGTATTCTTCTTCTTCTTCTTCTTCTTCTTCTTTGGTGAACCCTTCTTCTTTCTAGGCATTACTTTTTTGCCCCTTGTTGTACCCCTCATACCATATGTTGCTCCTCTATTGTGTTGCTGATCAACACCATATTTTGGTATTGGGTCATTATCAAGACCCATATTCTGTGCAAAGAAGGCATCCCTATCAGCATCAGTGAAACCAAGACCCAAAGAGTCATCTGCAACTGTATCACCCACCACACTAGCATGTCTCCTTGGTTCAACATCACTAGATCTGACACTAACAACATCAGGTTCATCTACTCCTTTGCCCCTCTTTCCAACTACACCAACACTTGGAGACTGTGCACTGTCCTCAATGAACAACTTCCTTTTCCTACAAAAATTGAACTAGTTGGTGATTTATGTGGACTGATTGCATGCACCTTACTCCTCTTCTTCATGGATGATGGGGTCTTAGGAGTTTCTTGTGATCTAGGTTGTTTATCTGGGGTGTGTTGGGCTTGGATTGAAAGTGTTTGGGCTTGGGTTGGAACTGTTTGTGCTTGTTGGGTTTGGATTGAAACCATAGTTAGTAATTCGGCGTTCCGCAAATATTCGATTTGGGAATATTTCGGGAATTATTCGAATTTATGGATGAAAAATTCTGTCAAATGTCTAGTCAAAAGATCGGAATACGGCAAAAATACGGTTCGGGAATAATTCGAGTACAATTTAGATTCTTCGTCAAAGAATTCGTTTGAAAATTCGAGTATATGCATAAGTAATATGTAATATTATATCTTATCATAAACTACAATACTAACCGTACCCATTCAATAAGTCATAACTTGAAATTATAATCAATTAACAAAATTTAAAAATACTGGAGTACAATTAGACATAAAGATAACTAATTTTTCATATCATCCAACAAAATTATAACCAACTAAGTATTGATGGATAAGCCATGTGATTAAATAAATTGTCTTTATATATCCATCTAATAGAAACAAAAATTTATATACCTTCATTTCAATTCTAAAAACCTGTGGGTCTTGAAGACGAGCCAGCACCAAATAGTTCTTCAAAAAGTCTATCCCCTGCATTACTTTCAATTTCATCCTCATTTTCAGACTCTTCACGATAATCATCCACATATTCTGGAAGTTCTCCGAGATCGGCTTCATATCTTACTTTTTAAGGTTCGCGGAATTGTGCTTCATCCTTGAATTCACTCGTATGAAAATTAATTCCTCCAACATGTCAGGTGATAACTTGTTTCTTTTCTTTGTCTGTGCAGCTTCAAATGCACTCCAATTCCTCTCACAAGTGCATGGTTGACTTAAAATGCGGATTGCAATCTTCTGAACCAATGGAATTGGACCACCATTTTGTGACCACCAAACTCCTACATGGAAATGAAAAATATTATCACAAGTTTTACATATTGATAAAGAGAGTAGATCGGAGTACATTGGTTAAGAGTACATTGAGTATACATTGGCCTGTGGGGCCCACCTAGAGATAAATTAGGGGCTCATTTTAAGTTAAGATATTCTTCCATCATGTTGATCATCTTCACAAAAAATTAGCCCATTCTAATACTTTTAACCCTATCATCCGGTGATTGGAAATCACCGAAAATCAATGGTGTTTGAATAGCTCAGTCACTGTTGATTTTCAGTGATTTTCAATCACCGGATGATAGGGTTACAACTTTTAAAATAGGCTAATTTTTTGTGAAAATAAACATGATGGAGAGAATATCCTAACTTAAAATGAGCCCGTAATTCATCTCTAATTGGGCCCCACAGGCTAATGTATATTCAATGTACTCCTAACCAATGAACTCTGATCCTTTCTCATTGATAAATAAGAAATTGAGCAACTAAAATTAAAACTTACTAGGATGGATGGTTTCCATCTGATGAATTGCAAGAGAGGTAAAGATATCAGAACTCTGGATATTGTACTTTGTTATTTGTGTACCAAAAGTCTTCCGTTCTAATTCTGTAGTCAGCATTTTTTGGGCAACAAACAATAGTCCCCTTCTAACATCTGGATGATCATACCTAATTTTTCCACTACACATCAACAAGGGATTCAAATGCAGCAACAGCATGCATATTGTGAATAATATTTGAATCACGTCTTGAATCAAACAATTCAAATATCTTCTCGTACTTTCTTGAATCATTAACACAAAGTTGCCTTAATGCCTCCCTTGCCCTTTCCATTGCCTCAAATAGGTACCCTACATTTGGTCCTTCACCATCAACTAAACGAAGGATCCTAATAAGAGGTTCTAACACATAAATTATATCTTTCACATCAATTCAAAATGGTGTTCCCTGAATTATTTGAACGACCCTTTGTCCCAGATCGCTAGTGTTGTAATTCATATTTTTGAAATCAAGTGAGGCAACCATCAAACGTAAAGGTTCCTCAACTTCTATAATTGAGTGAAGCATCAAGAAGTTAGAAGCAAACCTGGTCTTACAAGGCCTCTTTAGCTCCTTATCACTCGCATGTTGTCTCATCAATTTCAAAACTATAGTGTACTGTAAATAAAATCCACTACCTCCTTAGCTTGGTCAAAAATGCGTCTTACCCACTCAACGTCCCTGTAAATAATTTTTAGCAGCAAATTGACTCCATGGGCTGCGCATCGTAATTTGTAAATGTGGGGATATCGATCCATAATCATCTGACCAGCACTTTCATAGTTAGAGACATTATCAGTGATGATTTGCGTGACATTTTCAAGTCCAATATCTTCTATTACAGAGCAAAGTAAGTCTTTAAGATAAGCGCCTATTTTTCGCTTGCTTGAACCTTCCACTGATTTGAAGAAAACTGCCCCTTTTGGAGAATAAGCAAGCACATTAATGAATGAACGCCCTTTCAAGTCAGTCCATCCATCTGAAATAAGTGTGCATCCTGTTCCCATTTTAACCCAAGAATCTTTAACTTTGGATACATAATCATCAACCTCCATCTTAGCATTTTTTACCAACTTTGTGCGAAGTGTTGAATAAGAGGGTACTGAATAACCAACACCATAGTTAGAGAGAACCTTGACAAATTCAAGAAATGCTGGATCTTGAATGACATTAAATGGAATATTATTCATGAAGAAGTAATTAGCAAGAGACCTATCAACTCCATCCTTGTCCTTTTTGGCATACATCGTCGGCACTAAAGCTTGATGTTGACTCGAATCAGAACATGAAAAATTAGAGTTCAAAGAAGAAGAATTAGTTCCAGCACCTTCCATTTGTGATGAAGAAGCAACCCGAGATTTCTTGTTAGATGTTTCACTTGTCTTGATAGCTAAAACAGCTGCAGCTTGGATATCATCGGGCACAGAAACACAACCGACTATATCTCTTCCTGTTTGTCTTGATAGATGAGATTTCAATCGGGCTACACCTCCAGAAAATTCTTTAGTACAAAACTTACATATAAATCTCCCTTTTAAATCACTATTTTACTCTATTATCCTGTATTCCTGTTATATAAAAAGATCATGCATTTCATAAAAATATACAATTGAAATAAAAAGATCATGCATTTCATAAAAATATACAATTGAAATAAAGTTATAAGAAGATCGAATTTTTTAAATGTACAATTCGGATTCACGATTTATTCGCGAATAATTCGGGGTTTGTTTGAAAAGCGCGTACTTTTCCAATTCATTGAGAAAGTCGCATGTTCAGTTCGATACGTCATTGATTTGTTCGGTTCGCGAATTATTCGCGAATAATTCGTGAACTTACTAACTATGGTTGAAACTGTTTGGGATTGTGTTGGAACTGTTTGGGCTTGTTGAGCTTGGGCAAGAATTGTTTGGACATGGGTTGGAACTGTTTGAGCTTGGGTTGGGATGGGGAAAGGTTGTGACTAGTCTGGCACCCAAAAATTTCTTCTGGGAAAAGCCTGAGTTCTTGGTTCTTTTGCACCCAAAGAACTTCTTCTAGCTGAAGGGTAATGATTTAAAAAAAGGTGGGTCCTGCCCATGTGATCTACATCACATGTTTGGAACCAATGCTGCACATCAGCATCAGTTTGAATTGTGTGTTTAACCCCCTCTTTCAAATAGGTGAACAACATGGTCTGACCCCTATGTCCTTTTTCCCTCTTACCAACATTCTTTATTAGTGTCTCAAGGTCTAATCCCTCACCAACAACATCTGTCAACAATGTAAGCTTCCCCATCATGTAATCTACTAAACCCCAACCAACAAAGACAGGTTGAGGTCCCCTCCATCTACCATCAAAATGTATCACCAAACACTTAATACCATCGTCTCTTACTAGGCTGAAACCATCACACAACACACATTAAGAAGATAACAACATTTCATAGAATCAACTAACACTGTATATATACAAAATGTAAGATGAGCATCACAAACAGGAAAAAACTTTATATAATAATTATACACAACAAAAAAATATAGAAAAAAGAAATTGAAGATCTGTAATAAACGCCTGTTTTATTAATACACTCTACTTCTTCTTTTTTTCAATTTCTTAATTCATTTTCTGGAGATCATGCTTAAGGCAGATCATGCTTAAGGCAAAATCTCAATTTCTTAATTCCTTTTATAGAGATCATGAACAATATTCTGCAGATCATGCTTAAGGTAGAAAGAACAGTGAATACCAACACATTATGGCCAAATATCGTATGCACAACACACATAGGCAAAATTTCATGATGTCATCAAGCAATAACATGGGAATACAAGCAAAATCATTTATGTACCGAGTCATTAGGGTTTTTAACTCTGATTAAGTTCTTCCCATGAACTAATGTCGATATCCAAAACGAAAAATCAAAGGATTAAGCAAAAAAACATGGGAAGTGTTTAAAACTACGATTAAACAAGAAAATAAAGTTAGGGTTTAGGATTCATCACGAAAATCTAAGGTATGCAAGTAGAGGGCTTCGCATTCATCAAGTTTTTTGGATAAAACACACTGGGAATCAGCAAACAAATCAACCTATGAGATCTGCTTAAGATCGAACGTCAATTAGAGACCTTACCTACAAGATTTCTTCCTTGCTGCCATGGTAAATTAGATCTAAGAATTCCAAAAATAAGATCAGACATCACCTTCGTATTCTCCACTTTGCACTTAGTAGCAACCCTCTTCTTCTTCTCTCAGGCATCCACTTACAAAAACTCTCATAGTACGTGTAACGCCCCGGCGCTCGGAACCCTTCCAACCCAATCACTGAGTCCAAGGTCCGTTACGTTACCGGATAGAAGGAAAAGGTCTTTATCACGTGGAGTATTCAAGTGAATAACTCTATCATTCAATATTCTAAGGTCTGCTAAGGCCTTCTAAGAAAAATCTCAAGTAAACTTTTTTTTT
>MVGT01000354.1:72066-126957 GCA_002174775.1 Macleaya cordata
AGTTGACGTTTGAGGATCGAGATAGGATCCTTAGTTGTGCTGTGACGAGGTTTTGCTGGGCGAGGGATTCCTGGTTTTGGGTTGATGTAGGTTTCCCTCTCTTCAGTCACAGAGGATGTTTTCCTACGGTTTTACGGCTCGGTTGTGAGCCTTATGTTATCTTGTTTTATAAGAATGCAACTCTTACCTTATCTTCTCCCACTATATATATTTTGGCAGGAAAACAACAAACATAACTATATATTCTATCACAGTTATATCCTTATTATGTGAGAAATTTGAATGTCGTAGTTATATGCAGGTTCCTCCTGGTCCTACTTTGTTGGGATTTCAGTTGAGTTGAAAAAAAAATGGGTGGCAAATTTTTAGTGCATACCTTTTGTTTGAATTTGCTTTCCGCTGCGTATTTTCTGTATGCACTGTGTCTATTAGGTGACGAAAGGTCTAGTTTACAGGGGAGACTCTGCCGGAATTGAGTCTCGTTGTAAACTGATGGTAATGTCCCTTGTATTTTGGGGTACGGGGCGTTACACTTCTAAATATGTATATATTAAAAAGGAATCTCTCTAAAAGATCATTTCAAACATCCAATATATATATATTATCTTTTTAAAATAATTTAGGTGTAAAGAGGGAGGAGATCAATTCTTTCTCTCTTTCTCATCTATCCCACACTCAAGTCAAGTGGGGTCCACTATATCTTTAAAAAAACATACATGCATTATAATTATGGAATCTTATGTGATATTTTCAAATCATTTAAGTACACATACGCATATATGTATATATATATATATGTAAATATCTTTATATATATGAATATGTACATCATGCCAATATATTTTCAATCATAATAATCTTTAGAATTTCTTCAACGTGGTGTCCACTTCTCTCTCCCCTCACTTGCATTTATCCATTCATCTCAATATATATATGTTATTTTTAACACTTGCACCATTTAGGTTATGCATGCATGCAAACATGTACGTAGGCAAGGGACTCGTTAGTTCCACCCCGTAACATCCACTAATGGGTCTTCTTTCCCATTCTCACCTTGTTAGCCCACCAACAAGGCCCACTTTGACGTGTGGTCTTAGGCCCACCTCGAGTCCAGTCCAAATATACTGGAAAAGAAATTCTTGGGTGTTACAGTACAAACAAAGGAACCCTAGTTTCGTTACTATTTCTGCTCAAACATAGAGTCCCATAAAAACCCTTCCCGCGTCTGAAGTTGGCATACATAACAAGTCTTTTTATTTTGCTTTGATTGGACATAATCGTCCTTGCAATTAACACAGACCGTAGATTTGACTGCTAAACCCTAGCCATTGGATCAATTGTAGGGTATTTTGGGTACAAAAAGATCCTGCAACATAAGTTCATTATGTGTAGTACACGTGAGGGGTATTAATGTCCATGTGGCACACGTGGGTCACACATGAACACCACTTAACGTTTTTTTGACAGAAAGAGGATCAAGGTCTAATTTCTGTATAAAACGGGACTAACCCCTAATTGAAACAATGAAAGGGGACTAAAGTCTAAAATTCTCTTTATTCTTCAATGTCTAATTACACAGTTTTTTCTACCCTTGTTTTCATGAAAAATGCATTATACTCCAACAAAAAAAAAAAAAAGTTTTTTGGAAGGGTGGAAGTGGAATACGTAAAAATTTTAAGATTGGTTGCTGTTAATGGGACTCCCCATTTTAAATGGAGGGTTACCCCAGTTAAGGGCAACCCTCAATCACTCAAAATGGTTATGGGTTGGCCTCAGTTTTACTAAGGGGTTCTTTCTTTATTGACAACTTATTAGAGCTCCAAAGTTACAATAATTGTTGGCTCCCGTCTTTAAGCACTGGTTTTATAAGGGTACCATACTAATTCAATGAACCTCTCTAATTTGTACAGTGTGAAGATAGGGAGTGTCAAAGCAATGATGGATTAATAATTTGTTCATTTCCATTCATCAACTCTTAAGAGAGTCATATGCAGAGAGTCATACCCATTTTTGGTTGGGTCCCTCGTGACAATTTGAACCCATTAGTTGTGGTTTCATGACAATTTAATTAGTCATGAAATGTGGGAGAAGTAGATGACAATATGTCATATCTATTATATCCTCATAATGTGAGGGTTAGATAATATGAATTTAATTATTGCATATAATTTTCTTTTAAGAGAAAGGAGAAAAATTTTCAAAAAAAAAAGAAAAAATACCATATATTTCTGCAGAACAGTATGCGATAAGTCATCATAAGAGACATAAAAGTTTTAAGTTTCGGGGAGCAAAACACTTCATAATATTCATCGCTGTGGCAAAGTACTTTGGATAGCAAATGCAAGTAGTTTCTTTTACCATTGTAAGCCATATAAACCAAATGATGGTTGATACGAGACTGAACTGGTTCTCAAACCAAATATAGGAACAAACATAAATTTTTTTTTTTTTTTTAATATAGAGTACTTAATATTAGGGATGGCAAAAGTCCCCATGGGTCTGAGTCCCCGCGGGGATCCGCCCATAATGGGGCGGGTATAAGGAACACTATTCGGGGACAGGGGTGGATTCGGGGGAACTAATCTAAATCCCCGCCAGGGACGGGGCAGGGATGGGGGTCATAATCCCCACCCCGTACCCGCCCCGACCGAACTATATATATATAATAACTATAGCCATCAACGGTTGAGAACATATACTTATAAACCATCCAACGTCTGACATCTACCCTTTATTTCTCTCACACTATATTTAAACTAACTTAGTAACTTACCCTAACCCTAAGTGCCAAACATGATTAAAATCGAACCCTTTCCCCCTTTGAAGTTTTAACCTAATTTCTATCTCACAAGTCAGAACTCACCATTGTTACTCCATCACGTACGAAACCCACTCCTCCATTTTGCATCATAGTGAAAGCTCCATCACGATTCACGAAAGCTCTAAGCTGCTCGATCACGAAAGCTCCAATGGCTTATACTTATTATGGCTCATTGTTTATTTATGTGGTTGAGTACTTGGGTTAGATAGATTAATGCATGGAATCAGTGGGTATTATCTTTACATTATATTTTAAATTTTCATTTAAAACTTTATAATATTTTCATGTGTGATTACTATGGAATGGGGATGGGAATCCCCGTGGGGAACCCAGCTCCCATAGGGGATTCCCCATCCCCACCCCGCCTCTTTCGAAATGGGGAATAGGGCGGGGATGGGGAATGGAAATGGTGGTGGGGATGGGGACGGGGAAGGCATTGCCATCCCTACTTAATATTGAGTCCTTTAAAGGCAGAAGTGTAAATGAGAATTACAATAAGAAAAGGTTCTTCAACTTAACGACACATCAATAGGCCATGAATTGTTCAAAAGAAATAAACGGAGTTCAGTTGGATAATAGACATGCTTGCTCAAACTCCATCTTGAAGTGATTCCAGCACAACTGAGTCGGGGTAAGTAGTAGGGGCACTCAACAAATGTACATAGTAAAACATCGAAGAATAGTGAGATCCTCCTTCCAGGCTGCACCAAGGGAAGCATCATCAAATTGGCAGGGGTCCAGTATGAGAGAACAAGCAGTAAGTCATTCCAACTATTGAAAAACTTATAGTTATGCTAAGCAACTCTTAAAAGGACTGATGCAGTTCAACAAAGTAAACGATACAGGAAAATGTATTTCAAACAAATGAAAACACAGAATGTATCTCAGCTTCATTGAGAGGTTTTGTTTCTTCAGAATTTGCTAATTTTCTACCAAGAAATTTCTGAAGGCCGAGAAGCAATGACTACCATGTACTCAACATTGTTATGAACCATAAGACAGAAACCTCAGTTTGGCCTCCAAAGTCGGAATTAGTTAAAAGAAAAAGGTTTCACAGAGCCAGAGAACTCCATGTGGGATATATTGAAATCTAAATCTAACAGTTATCTACAACTTATATTATCAGTGTTCTTCAGAATTTCAATAAGGAATTGGCTTCAGAAAATGATCAAAGCAACCATGACACAATATGTTGAATGCAGCTGATGGGCGAGGACTTTTGCATCGGAAAGAGATCTACATTCTACCACAAGATGCATAGGTGACGACAGAAAATACATGGTGTTTTTCTTCCAAAATGGTCCCTCTTCTGTGAAGAATGTAAAAAAATCTTGAGAATGTTTGGTGACAATGCACAAAACAAATTCAACTTTTGTGAAGTGTTTCGGTCGGAAAAAGCTGAATGTTTCTAATATAACAATTTTTCATCCATCGAGACCATTTTTTCTAAACCAAAGGTAGTACATATTATGTGCTAAAAATATGAATGCAAAAGAAATTGAGACTCACGAGCTGTTTGGAAACGCCAGGTACTTCTGCGTATTCAAGAATGTTAGAGAAGGCAATGTTGTTGAATAACCACAGTAAGTAACCCTCTTAGCCTAACAAACAGATATCAGAATTCAGAAATATACATTTAAACCACTTTCGCTGGGTGGCTCATGCATTTGCATGTGTAAATCATATTGAGGAAGTCTAATATGCGAAAGTCATGTCTGAGATCTACACAATAAATTTTGTTTCATTAAAATGAGACCAAAATGTGGGAAGAAGGGTAGGAAGAGTTGTCATTTATTTAAGTTAATTGACATTAAGTAATACTATTTAGTGTTATTAAATAAAGTCAGAGTTTGTTAAATGACAAATATACCCTTATGAAAAGAATTTACAACTTCTATTATACATTTTGCTTGTGAAAGTTATATGAAGGGTACTTTAAAAGTTTATAAAAAATGAAGATACTTGCAAGTTTTAACACTATAATAGATTTAAGTTAGATATACACTAAAATCATGGGAAAATGAATAAAAACAGTTGAAAAACAGAAATAAAAAAGTTCAGATAATTTTGTTGAATTTAAAGTGTCGAAGAGTCTATCGAACAATGAAATTTAAAGAGTCTATGACACAGCAAATTTTCAGAAAATGGAAATTCATTGTTGCATAGGTTCAGATTGTTAGATGAAAGTGATCCACCTCCCCGTTAAGAGGGCTCTCTCTAATAGTTTGAGCTTTTAGAGAAAGTGGTAGTTAACAGAAATAAATTACATAAACTACTTAATCAGTAAAAAATAATCTGTCATTATCTAGATATTTTTCTTTTGTCAAGTATTTTGATCCAATATAGTTAAGTGCCAAAATTTTCAAATGTCTCTCTCTCTATTTTTTGTCTTTTATCAGGGGTGTTTTTTGGGCAAGTAGGTTTGGCTCTCCTAATAATCTTTTAACAAGAATCAAAGCAAAATCAAGAGGAGGGTATTCAAGGGTAGACCTGATCAGGGAAGTGTGGGGATGGTGGTGGATGTTGTTGTTGTTGTAGTAGTAGGGTGAGGTGGTGGTTCCCTTCTGAGCTCCTTGACGAGTGCGGCGAGTGACTCCGGATTCAAACCCATTTCACATAGTGCAACCAGGACTGATAGTGTGTGCCTATCCAGCCCCGTTTCTAGAATGTTCGACATGTGAAATGCTAGTTCCAGCGATTCACGAGCATTCCTAGCAGCCTCAGGATCCATATCAACAAACCAACAACAGTAGGTAGATAGAATCTGAAAAGGAAAGAGAACAAAAAAGAGACCAAGTTTAACAATTTTTAGTTACAAAACAAACATCAAATGAACTCAAACGAGAACTAGATCCTTGAAACTCAATTGTAATTTGAAACTGCGATGAATGTATAGAACAGCAAAAAAAAAAAAGAAAAAAAGGAAGAAGAAGAAGAAGAAGGGGAATCACCCGTATGGAATTTGACCCTAAGGCCTTGCTTGGTACCACTGTAAACGTTTCCAGTTGGGAAAAGATTGCAACTTTGAAGGTTTCCTGCAGTAAAGGTTTACTATGTGAACATTAATTGGTGCTTGGTATGGTCACCAAAAATATGCTGTAAACGTTAACAGCTGCTTGGATGCACGGGTAAATGCAAAAAAATTCCATTAAACCACATGTCCACATCTCTATCAGGCATTTCATCGAACATCTATTCTATCCCCTAATTATCAGGCAAGCCAAAACCTTCACTCTTTGGTTTTGGACCGATTATAAACAGTAACATTACTAATCTATTGAAAAAACAAAAACATTCATATAGAACATAAAATCCTATTGACATATTGGGGATGAAAGGTAAAAATAAAATAAAATTGATATACCTTGTATGCATATATAAGAACTTCAAAATGTGATTACGATTTTAGGATTATGCATAGATGTCCAGAAATTTTAATCGATGTCCAAAAAATTAAGATCTCATGCATAGATTAATTGCAATCGGAAACAGTGAACAGTGAAACCCTTTTTGTTAGGTTTTGGAAGATATCAAATAAGTTATAAGAAAAAAGAAAGGGGGGTTTAAAAAACTTAAAGAATATGAAGGAGAAGAGGACTTTACTAGTAGTAGACGAGTTAGTAATGTTCCGTGGTCGAAAGGAAGGGGTGAATTGTCTCCTAGGGCACAAACTGGAGAGAGGGAGATAGATTTAAAGTGATCCAATAGCTAGAGAGAAGAAAGAGAGGAACTTACAGAGGTTGAAGGGGCAAAGGTTGAAGGGAGCTGTAGGAGAAGAGGCTTGTGGTTGAAAATTTGAAATCGTGGATGGGGAAGAACAAAAAAGCTTTTCAACTCCTGAGTCTCGATAAAATGATAACGAACGTTCACGATTAATGGGATTTACCAAAAGAATACCAAGCACGCTAAAGTCATAAGCGGGGCCTTAAAAATGTAGGATTTGATTCATTTGAGTAGCAAAAATAGAAGTATGAAGTTTTAGGCATTAAGGCCCTGCTTGGTAGCACTGTAAAGGTTTGCAGTCGGGAAATGTTTGCTATGGTAAATGATTACCACAACAAATGTTTATGAGGCAAACTTTTATTAGTGCTTGGTATGCTCACAGGAAATGAGATGTAAATATTTACTGCTGCTTGGTTGCACCCCTAAATGCAAACTAAAATCACATGCCATGAAATAACATTTCTTTTGGGCATTTTATCAAATATATGTTCTATCTCAATCTTTATTATTTCTTCTCACATAACTCTAGCAATCACATTGGGGTTTAAGAATTTCAAATAGATCAAAATAAGAATCACCTATAAAGAAACATTCAATCCTACCACAACACATGCAGATAAAGTAAATTAAGGGAAGTAATTTTTTTAGATCATTTCAGGTTCATCAGAAAACAAAACTGGGAATGAATTTTGTTAGGTCACTTCAGGTTCATCAGTAAATTAAGAATCACCCATAAAGAAACATTCAACCCTACCACAATGATGCTGAATTAAATTTCTGGCCTGCCCAAATCAGTTCGCCACATGATCGGTAAAGATCTATGGGAGGGAAACGGCAATAATTTGTCGGAGCTGCGTCTGTTTATGGTGGGATGATCGGTTTCTAGAAGTTAGATTTGGACTTAATGTTGTTCCAACTTGCATCGCTATATCCTTCTAATACAGCGGGATAACCTTGGTAATATAAACCATAGTTTATAGTCTACAGATAGCATTCCAATGTTCTCTCCCTGGGTTACTTGTGAAACGACACAGCAAACCCACAACATATGCTATGTCTGGTCTTATGCAATGCATAGCATACATAAGACTCCCAATGACACTGGCATATTTAAGCTGATCCAAACAACTTCCAGTGTTCTTTTCTAATTTAACATTTGGGTCTACTGGAGTAGAGACTGGTTTTTCTTCCCAATACTTATATTTGTTAAGTATCTTTTCTATGTAGTGATTTTGAGTCAAAACATAGCCATTCTCTCTTCTAAGAGTTTTAATTCCTAGGATCACATCAGCCTCTCCCAAGTTTTTCATGTCAAAATTAGAAGCTAGAAACCTTTTAGTTTCTTCTACACTAGCTAGATTAGTCCCAAAGATAAGCATATCATCTACATATAAACATATTATTACACATGCTTCATCATCAGTTTTATAGTAGATACATTTGTCAGCATCATTAACTTTAAAACCGGCGGATAACACTATCTTGTCAAATTTCTCATGCCATTGCATAGGTGCTTGTTTTAAGCTATAAAGTGACTTAACTAACTTGCACACCTTACGCTCTTGCCCTGCAATGATAAAACCTTCAGGTTGTTCTATGTATATTTCTTCTTCCAAATCTCCATTTAGGAAGGTTGTTTTTATATCCATTTGATGGATAACCAAATTATGGACCAATACAAGAGAAATTAAAACTCTTAGATGAAATCCTAGCCACAGGTGCATATGCTTCAAAGTAGTCAATACCTTTTCTTTGAGAAAATCCTTTTGCTACAAGTCTCGCTTTGAACTTGTTAATAGAGCCATCTTCATTCAGTGTCTTCTTGAATATCCATTTACAACCTATGGGTTTTGCTCCTGGAGGAAGATCAGAGAGAACCCAAGTTTGGTTGTACATGATGGAATTCATTTCATCATTGATCGCTTCTTTCCAGAAAAGAGCGTAACGGGAACTCATGGCTCCATTGAATGTAGATGGTTCATCCTCAACATTCAGAATATATTCTGTATGTTCTTTCACCATATTTCTATCTCCTTCTACAAGGTAGATAAGAAATTCTGGTCCAAAGGATTTATCTATCCTTTGCCTCTTACTTCTTCTAGGTTCAACCTCTTGAACTGGTTTAGAAACCAGTTCAGGTACATGTATATTTAAAGGTTCATTTCCAACTTGGGATTGGTCTATGTGGATCTCTAATTGTTCTAAACTCTTAGGTTCAGAATTAGTTCTAGTTAAGTTCTCAAAGAACTCTACATCCACAGATTCAATAATAGCATTTGATTCTAGATTTAGAAATCTATAACAAACACTATTACTAGAATAACCTATAAACACACATTTGTCTATTCGGTCACCTAGTTTAGGTCTCTTTGGGTCAGTTTTTCTTAAATACGCAAGACACCCCCATACTTTGAGATGACTCAAGTTTGGTTTCCGATTAAACCATAACTCATAAGAAGTAACATTAGATTTCTTTCTAGGAATTCTATTTAGAATGTAACATGCAGATAATATAGCTTCTCCCCATAAATTCAATGGTAGGTCCGAACTTAAAAACATAGCATTACATATGTTAACCGAAGTTCTATTCTTGCGTTCAGCGATTCCATTCTGTTGAGGTGTATAGGGTGCTGTGAACTGATGGATAATACCATTATTTTCACAAAACTTAGTGATTTCAGTAGAATCATATTCTCCTCCCCTATCTGATCTTACTGCTTTAATCTTCTTGTTATGTTGATTTTCAACTTCTGCTTTGAAGATTAAGAATTTTTCAAAAGCCTCATCTTTCGATTTTATAAGATATACATAAGCATATCTTGAAAAATCGTCGATGAATGTAACAAAATATTTGTTACCCCAACGACTTAAAGTTTCCTTCAAGTCACATACATCCGTATGTATAAGATCAAGAAGTTCAGAAGATCTTTCAACAGATTTAAACGATGGTCTATGGATTTTAGATTGTGCACATGCTATACACTTGTTAATATTATCGAAAATACATTTATGAATTAATCCTAAGTTAGACATGTTCTTTATAGAACCATAATTAACATGTCCTAGTCTACCATGCCACAAAGAAAAAGACTCAACAACATATGAAGAAGAAATTTTATTAATTAAGTTAAACTGAATCATCCCATTACAAGAATATCCTTTTCCTACGAAAACTCCATTCTTGGATAAGACTAGCTTATCCGATTCATACACAAGTTTGAAACCTCTCTTACTAAGGAGATCACCAGAGACTAAGTTCTTAGTCATATCTGAAACATGAAGAACATCTATTAAAGTAACAGTCTTCCCTGACGTAAACTTGAGATCCACGGAGTCAGTACCAACGACCTTAGTGCGGACATCGTTTGCCATTTTGACTTCACGTCCATTACTGATTTGATCATAAGTTTTGAACAACTTTCGATTCTTACATATGTGGATGGTTGCTCCTGTATCCAACCACCAACCGGAGTCGTTGCTTACACTGTTTGCTTTTGACACTGTTGCAATGACGTTTCCTTCTTCGGTCATGTTTGCTTGGTTCTTCAAGTTTTTCTTCTTGATGCGACAATCCTTCGCAAAATGACCAGGTTTGCCACAGTAGTAGCAATCGTCTTTATTCTTTTTATTCTTGTTTTTGTTCTTAGAATCATTCTTGAACTTGTTATCATTCTTTGGCTTAAGACTGGTATGCTTGGATTTGTTATCCTTAACCATGTTTGCCTTAGAAAGATCCTCAGATTTCTCTTCACGTTTCCGTGAATCTTCTTCTATACGAAGGTGATACAGCAAGGATTCCAGAGTGTATTTCTTCTCATCATGTTTGAGTTTCTTCTTATAGCCATTCCATGACTTTGGAAGACATGCAATGATGACTCTAACCAAAAACTCTACAAGGAGAGTGATTTCTGCTACTTTAAGATCACTGACGATATTATGAAAATTATGTGCTTGCGCAAGTATAAACTTATCGTCAGTCATCTTAAAGTATTGATGAAAGTGCGCAACTCTTTAGCAGTTTGGATACGGTAATTTCATGAATTTTAAGAATGGATACGGTATTTCTCTTGTAAAGTAGTCCACAACTCTTTAGCGGCTCCAAAGGCGGCCAGAGTTTAATGAGATCAAATAGATGACTTAGTCTGCGCATGATTCCTCAACTGCCATAGAATCTTCCTAGGATTTGGAGGAAAATCCCGAGATCTCAGGAAGACTTATCTGCATCCCCTCCTATAAAAGGAGGGGGGCGCAAGAGGGGAGGGGATTTGGGAAGAAACAGAAACACTCACACTCTCTCTCACTTTCTCTATCTTTCTCTAAGGAAAAACTCTCTGCAACTCAGAACAGAAGACTGCATCCACAGCTCGCAGAGCGATCATCTTTTCCGGTGATCATCTTTTCCGGTGAGATCACGCATTCAGATCGAAGATCCGACGTCAAGGTCACCATCTTCCACCATCCTCATCTACAATTTACAGAAATAGGTGATATAGATCCTTTCATCTTCTTTAACTTTCCATTCGACTTATTTTTTCAAATCAAACTAACTTGACTGTCGGAGACCCTTAGGCCGGCACCACCCCGTCGCCAAGGAATCTTCACGATCATCCTGTGTTTTTCCCTGTGCAGTTTGTCGGTGCCCAGATCTAAAATCAATTGTGGAATCTACGCTCTACAGTATACTAATGTTATTGCTGGCGATGGGGTTCAAACCCATGTTCACACATGTGCAGAAGATTGGAGGCTTCCCCCCTTAACCTCATACCAGCATCTTTCAAACCTTGTAACAAACACCTAACATGCATCTTGATAATAGGCATTTTGTTCCATTTTTTCCCCTAAAATTAAAAAAGGCATCATAACATAAGCCATTAGAACACTATAATAAAATTAACTCAATCAGAACCCTTAACATTTAAAAAAAAAAAAAAAAAATTCTTACGTATATAATATCAGATGCTTATAAAATTGAAGCAGTGTATAGTCCACAATTCATTATCCCACTTAAAGCAACTTTTTAATAGTATCAAACTTGTTACTGATTATCATGTGAAACCCCCTAAACTGAACTACTAAAAAACCCTAAGAACAGTAGATTAGTAAGTGCTCATTCAACCATAAATTGAATCACACATGAAGAACCCAAGATGGAATAAGAGGCAAAAACAATGAAAAATTAGAGAAATTTACCGGCTTGAAGGAGAAGATGGGGGTGCAGAAAAAAGATGCGAAAATGGCGCTTGGGTTTTCTTCTGTGATCACTGATCAATTAAAAATTGGACTGAGAAAAGGGGAGGTATAAGCAGGGTGATTTATTTTGTAGCCCGCGGAAACCCGTAACTCGTCGGGTATTCGGTTCAAATTGCATGGTAGTGATAGTTTTGTAATATGATATTGCTACAAGGGTATTAATGGAAACGTTTTCAAATTTTAGGGGTTGTTTTTAGCTAAAAGGTTTTTTTTTTTTTTTGCCCTTTCATCGGTTTGATCTTCCAATTTTTCATGTTGGTTAAACCCTAACCTTAAAAAAACCAAACCCTAACCTACAGAAGAAGTGGAGCCGTGTACCAGACGATCTGCAGTTGAGGCTTTTCGGTGGTGATGATGTTTTTGACCATCTCGTGGAGTGCCATTGAAAGATGAGTGGCGGTGATTTTTGAAGCGCCAAACTACCTGTACACGTTTTTATTCAAAGCCCATCACACCTACCTGTACAAGAGGATCTTGTTTTTTTAGGTTAAGATAATATTGTTATTGTTGTTTACATTGTCATGGATTTGAATTATTTCTTGAGTGATAAGATTTGGTCTCTCAATGTGATGATTTCTTTTGGTTACATGTTCTATTAGAGAGGGAACTATTTGATTCTATATTTAATTGATAGATGACTACTTAACATTTATCAATGGCTGATTCATGTTCAACATAATTATACAATATAATGAATGGCAACGTCATCCGAAATTGAGTTGTCGTGTATGTGCAATCAACTATTAGTACCAATGGGAAACACCTAACTAGTTGTATAGGATTATGGGTGGACCCAGCATATATATATATATCACTACTCATCTCTATTCAATCTGCTTGAGTCTTAGCATAGCTCTTGCTTTGTAAATTGTTCTCATAGTGCACTTGATTTATTTGTTATTGTCTTTCATTGTTGTAAGCACTTGTTGGAGTCGGACGCCACTTTTGGATTGATCAACTAGCATTTCCTCTCTTCTTCAACAGTTCAACCTAGCTATCTAAGACTGGCCAACTTGAGTTTTTGCCAATTTGTGGTTGGGTTCTCCTCAATGCACCCAAATCGTCCATTTTTCTCATACGTCCTTTCAATGGAATGAACTTCCACACACACACACACACACTTTCTCTCTCTCTCTCTCTCTCTCTCTCTCTCTCTCTCTCTCTCTCTCTCTCTCTCTCATCGTCAAAACACCTACATTTAAACAATTACCTAAAAGATGAGCTTTATATATCATCAGTATCAATCGAAACCTAAACTGCTATGCAAGAAACATGCATGATCAGTTATAGAACACTGCGTCAAGTCTACTTTCACCGTGACGGATGATGGGGATGTGTTGCTTCTCATGATTGACCAAAAGTGGTGTCTATATGTTGATACTTGATTACTCTTTCTTACGTGACTTCATCATACCAAATATAAATTTTTTTTACAGAAAACAAAAAATACAGTTGAATATACAAGAAAACAGGTCATCGGGTGGTGGACTTGGTACCTCAGTACCAAATTGGCAATTTAGCACTTAGGTTCGGTTACACACCACCGAAAGAACCATGTCAGACTCAGAAATAATGCGTCAAGTGTCACATGGTTCGTTGTACATGAATAGGTTAAGATTATTTGGTTGAATTGAAACACTCAATACCTTATAGAGAAGGAATCAAGTGACCTATGGTGATTCTTGCCAGTGGGGCCCACATAGAAATGATCCAAGGTCTGGTTTCTTGTGAGGATGTTGTCCTTGTCATGTGGATCATCCTCCTAAAAATTACATAGTTCTAAACCTTCTAACCCCTTCAAAAGTTTGTTACAAATTAACTGTAAAATGGATGCCTAAAAAAACTTAAGATTTCAAGAGTTTTGAGGGAGTTATAAGTTTAAGAATGGGCTGAACTTCTGTGAGGATGATTAGATGGAGAGGACATCACCCTCGCAGAAAGTCAGTCCTTGGATCATTCTCCTTCACGTATCATGATTCATCTATGGGTTCACAGATGAAGAGGTTATGTAATACTTTATACTCAATGCTATCCTTGACTTTTTTATAACACATCTGCATGTTAGGTCTGCCAGTGATGAAGAAAGAGATGATGAGGGCGAAGGTAGAGGAAGATAACGAAGATGAAACAGGAAAATCTGTAATTGTATTAAGTAGTAGCGATGATGAGGAGGCAAACGAAGATCTAAGTCTTGAAATCGTGGAGAAGGCTAGAGTGAGAGAGAGCAAGAGGAAACGAGGTCAAGATTTGGTGATCAGTCTTTCTTCGTCGTCTTCAGATGAAGTAGAAGTAGTTGCAGATCGGAGCAACTGCGGAAGTGGTGGAGTGACAGCGTCGCTGGCCGTGCCTGAGTTGAAGAAGAGGAAGAAGAACAAAAAGAAGAAAAAAGATAAGATTATTGACAAAGAAGAAGAAAAAGAAAAAGAGAAAACTGTAAGTATATTCATATTCTGCTGATGATGATTTCTTGATTAACTGATATTGAGTTAAATTAGATATCTTTTGGAGCACTTGAACACGTTATGATTAAATTTGTATTTTGATTCGGTTATGGACTTATGTTTAATTCGATTATAACATGACAATACAAGTTTGGATTCAATCCACAGCAGCATCTTAACAAAATTTCACTTGATTCAATTCAATTAGCCTTCCAAAAGAAGATTTATAAATTGGGTCATCTCTTTAAACTCTCTTCAGCAAGTCAGATAATTGCCTGACCAATTTTTCCTACTTTTCTCTTCTTTTGGTTTTTTATTTCATCTAGTTTCTTGCTTAACCTCTTCATTTGTTATTTTCGTTGAGTCTATGGCTTTAAATTTGATAAAGAGCTAGTATATTTGGATATAGTAATGTTGAGCTTGGGGATCTCTTATAAAGGTTGTTTTGGTTATATTTGTTGCTTTAGCCCAATTTTGTGGAAGAAGAGAAGGTGGAAACAGTCAAACCTGTGGAAATAGAAATAGTTGGTGTTGTCGGGACTGAGGACGTAGAGGAGAGAGCTAAATCCATGGAAACAGAAGTAGTTGGTAATGTAGGGACTGAAGAAGTAGCTGGGAGAGCTAAATCCATGCATACAGAAGGTGCTGAGTTATTAGATAATGTTGTGCTGCGAAAACTTCTTGTGAGTTGAACTGTTCTGGAATGAACTTTGAATAAGATTTTGAAACTGAAATGATATTCAAATGACTTATTGTGCTTCCTTGTTTTCTTTCTGTTTTTAGAGAGGACCGAGGTATTTCGATCCTCCAGATAGCAGTTGGAGTACGTGCTATAATTGTGGTGAAGAAGGCCACATGGCAGTTAACTGTACTTTGAAGAAGCGTAAGAAACCATGCTTTGTTTGTGGGAGTTTCGAGCATGGTGCTAGGCAGTGCAAACAGGTACAAACTTGCAGCTTGAATTTTGATTTTATTTTTTATTTTTCTTTGAGGAGATGCTTGAATTTGAATTTTAACGGGATATACACTAAGTCGAGATCCCAATTTGTAGAAAATTACCGCATGGACAAGCAAAACTGTTTTCAAAATGGTGGGGTTTCCTTGATTATTTTGAACAAAAGATTGATTGTTTGAATCTAAGGCTTTTCATGTCATTGTTTACGTCAAAGATATAGAGAGAATGGCATGAACTGTGCCATTAGAAATCCAATGCCCAAGGAAATCATCCTTTTTGGGGAAATCTTAAGGTCATTTGAGTTCAAAAGTTTGGCACAATCAATTACACACACACACACACACACACACACACACACACACACACCCTTCAGGATTTTGTTGTCAAAGTCATGGAAAATGGGGTTCTTGACTTTTAATCACATTACTGATGGGTTGTTAAGGTATTTGCTTGATTTCTTTTCAGGGACAAGATTGCTACATCTGCAAAAAGACAGGCCACTGTGCAAAAAGCTGTCCAGAGAAACACAAAGGGAGCTCTCAAATTTCTGAGATCTGTCTAAGATGTGGAGATTCTGAGCATAACATGTTCTCATGCATGAATGACTATGCCGTGGAGGATCTCAAGGTGTATAGACTCAACACTAATATGTGCAATTAATTTCTGTTTGATATTCTATTTTTTCCTTTTGTTCAAGTTCATAATTGAAGTGATCAGAAAATCATTTTCCGTAACAGTTCTTTATGTTGTTTCTTGTCATATTTGCTTGGACAGGAAATACAGTGCTATATTTGCAAAAGGTTTGGCCATCTTTGTTGTATTGACTTCACGGATACTGGTCCAAGAGAAGTTTCTTGTTACAACTGTGGTCAGTCTGGCCATACTGGTTCGGTAAGTCATATTTGGCTATTTGCCACGTGATTAATTTCATCACTGCATGCTTTTTGGCTTACGTGCTCTGCATGGGTCAACCACTCTGTTCTTATGTAAGTCCATTAATACAGGGGTGTGCAAAGCAACATGGGGAAACAAGTGGTGCAGTGTCATCTACTTTATGCTTCAAATGTGGGGAGGAAGGACATTTTGCACGAGGATGCACAACTTATGCCAAGGTATATGTCGACATATGCCGGCTCATGATTTCTCCATGTCATTAAGTTAGCTACATGATATTTTTTGATGTCTTTCCTTGTCTTTCTCCACCCACCACCTTGTTGTATAGTTTGTAAATCAGTTAAGCTTTTGCAGCGTGATTGGAGTAAGGGTGAATTCTCAACCCCTATTCAGCATTTTACAAGGGGAGTTAGAGATTCTTATGGTGCTAGATCCTTACCTCATGATATCGGTAAAGCTCGCAAAAAGAAAAGCATCCACTATGAAGGAAGTGGGAGCGTGACCCCAGGAAAATCAAAGCATAGGGGTGGGTGGATTACTGATGATCCGGGAGATTTACCAAACAGAAAGGCAAAACCAAATGTTTGGAGGTCTCCTGCTACGCCAACCCAAAAGGTTCATAGAACTTCCACTTTCACAAAAAGGGGGCATGTTTCAAGTTCTCGATCTCCTTCGAAAAGGGCCAAGCTCGTCCCTGGAACTCCAAGTTCTCATGGTTCAGCTAAGCCTTACTATCACCATAGATATTCGGCTTCGAGATTTAGCAATTCTAGCAGTGGTGGGGTGAGGAGAAGTTACAATTGGTAGCAACGGTCAGTTGATATGTTTAACCAAGAATGGTTATAATGCGACATACTGCAGAAGGAAATTGCAATTACTTGGTGCTTCTTGTGGGAGGCCATTGTACCTGTTGTAACCTTGTAAGTATCTCCGCTTTTGGTTCAACTATTACCTGATTTATTGTTTCCCAATATTTTTTGGTGTAGGTGTTGTTTGCTTGCTGTTGGAATGACAGTCGTTCTCTCATGGAGCTTGTGTTAATGTCTTATTTTTTCTTTTCTAAAGAAAAAAGCAAAATTCTAATGTCAGAGAAGAATGGGAAGAATCATTCCTCCGGTCTTTTTTCTGCCGCTACTTGGGGGACATTGTGGTGGTTCCGGGATTCAGTATTTGCTGAGTCATTTAACGAGATTGTCCAAGCCCAAAGGAATTCTCTGTTTTCTTCAACAGTACTCTCATTCATTACCTTTTTTTAACGTCCATGAGAGTCCATTACTTTTTTTTATGCCCCTGTTAGTTTTCTTTTTTGTCAAGAGTCCATAGATTTTGTTGGCTTTTGTCAGATGTTGTATGTAAAACCTCAAACATTAAAGTTAGATTTAAAAAACAAGTTTTCAAAACTTCTCGACTCGTGGTATTGCTGTTAATTTTGTCCCATGTAATCTGATAATAAATAGGTACACTGTTATATAGGTACACTGTTATTGGCGGTTTCTCTACTCCCGTTGGTGGGTTTATTTCCTGCGTTCGTTGGTGACGATGTTCTTGGTGGTTTCTCTGCGCTTCTCACATGCCCATTGCGTGTATCTACGCCATAATGTAATCTGGGCAATAGTCTCCTTCAAAAAAAAAAAGTGTTCATACTTAAGTAACTAGAACGTGGAGCTAAGTCACCAGAGCGTGGAGCGGGAGCAGGAGCGGGAGCGTCGGAGCGCCTAATTAAAAATTTCGTAAGATTCGAAGCGCCTATATATATCTATATATATATATAGTTCTAAAATATACTAAGACTACCAATATTCAAATTATTATTACCCTTTCACCTTTCAAAAAAAATAATGAAATTATTGAATAAATTTACATTAACTAAATTATTGAATAGTTAATATGATTCAGTAATTTTAATAATAATACTTAAAAAAAGTATAACTAGGAATATTTCCACATTAATTTTTATTATTACATATAATGTTATTAATACATATTGCAATATCATAAAAAAGAAACAGATTGCAATTTATACCATAACTCTTTTAATTATATTATAAATTTATTAAATAAATTATATTAACCAAACTATATTATTACTATAAATTTTTATTTATATAAAACTACCAATAATTAGACCCTTCATTACGTTAGTTTGGTCAGCAAATTCCTTGGAAATATTGCCAACTTTAAATAATATTCAAAGTTTTGAGCTTTGACTCTTTTGACCATAGGTTTGGTTATCAGAATCAGAAAAAGTAGCTTATTTAAATATGAATCGCGCTCCGCAAAAAATGGGACGGCGCTCCGAAAATTTGTGATCTGTGGCGGATTTGGAGCGGGAGTAGGAGCTCTCTCGCGGCCAACTAAAAAATGTCTTTAGTTTCGAAATGTTTTTGGAGTGGGAGCGTTGGAGCGTGGTTTGCAATGAGAGCGGGAGCGTCACTCCTATATTTTTGAGTGGGAGCGTTTGAGCGTGGTTCCCAATGAGAGTGGGAACATCACTCCTATACTACGATTCTCGTTAATAAGATTTATGAAAATTAATCCAGGTTACGACCTTGATTGAAGTCAAAATGAAATTAATTTGGCAAAACAACTTAATTAGGTCATAAGTCTCCCACATCAATGACATGGATCCTATGCAGCGCGTCCTCCATGATTTAAGTCACATTTTATTTTTTAATTTTGCCCTTTTGCATTTTGTTCAATACCGATCATATCCTATATAACCTAATTTTTATAATAATTACACTTGGTTTACACTTAACTATTGGTATTACACATAGTTGATCCAATGGCTGATTTTTTGTGATGATGATCTCTTCAATGTTGAGATCACATCAGCCCATAGGTCATCTCCAAGTGGGGCCATCTACAACTTTACACTTGGTTTAAACGAAATAGTGGGTGCTACATGGAGTTGATCTAAATACTGATTTTTTGTGACGATGATCTCCACTTCATCAGAGTTCCACGGGACAGTGACAAAGGAATAAGTGCATTGTTAATGGAGAAAAATCAATGGTTTGTGAAGGTATTAACCAAATAACGAACTGCATAATTTGTCACTTGAGGGAGCAAAGTGAGTTTGTTGAGGGAAAGCCAACCTACATGCGTGTGTGGGGGGTAGGAGAGCTAGTATGTATATATATATATATATATGACGTATGGTATCTGTTCTCACTCCTACATAGACCCCCTCCGGAATTTCTCCTGATGAAAATGTTACCTTCTCTTCCCTATTTTAAGGAACTCAAGTTAGTGGTGTTGGGCATGCCTTCAAACTAATCTCCTAGGTTGATGGTTTCCTAGATTATTATTTTTTTAAAAAAAATTGGGATCTTGCAGGCAATGATATTGTGGATATGGTGCAATATTTTTTTACCTCAAAATTCCTTTGTAAACAGAAAAATCAAACCCATATTTTCTTTATCCTTAAAGTCAAACAACCTCAGAGTACTGTTTAGACCTATAAGCATGTGCAATACCTCTTATACGATTGTTTCAAATTTTTTGGCAAATAGGTTAAAATCTCTTTTGGGGAACTTCACTCTCCTTATTAATCTGCTTTTATTCAGCGAGGCAAATTTATAATAATATCCTCTGAAGCCGGTCTCGAGTTTAGAAATCAGGTTCCTCCAGTTGGAAGGGAAAACCTTTGATATAAAGAGATCTGGGGAGAACGGAATTTTAGAGATTATCGAAAGAGGAAGAGGAAGGACGAGCTTACGATCCCTAATGTTCTGGTCATCAAGTTAATTTTTTTTCCTTCTAATAATGTTATTTTTGCACATAAAAGAATCCACATAATGAAAAAAAAAGAAGAAGGAGAAGTCAGGTATAATGGGTGTAAATTTAGACATGTCAAAGGTTTTTGATCGTGTGGAATGGGATTTGCAATTTTGCAAAAAGTGGGTTTTGAATTTGGTTTGTGCTCTTTAATTCACCGATGTATAAGTACTGCATCTAATGTAGCGCTTTTTAATGGGTCCCTGCCATGCCAATATTTTGTTGAAGAATAACGAAACAACAATTAATTAAAAACTGGAAACTGGATTACTCCAAGGCACGTATACACGCTGTCTTTTAAGAGATGTTTCTACCCTTCCGGTAGAAACCGCGATGTCACTCTAGGGTGATAAGAAAATCTCTCTCAGGATACAATGGAGGTCGTTTGATTCAATATGTGACTAATTGATCAAACCAAAGTTTACACTCTGAAAGTAAGACTGATGATGCCTAATACGAGATGAAGAAGATACGAAAATTTTGTTGTATCTTAGGGACTGGTTGAGGTTTGTATTTATAGTTTCTGAAGTGTCTATTGGTCGTGACTGTTGGGCTGCCAATGGTTGTCACTAACGGTTGGCTCCGCCCCCTCGACCCCCGTTCGAACAACATAACCAGAAAACAATGGTTTTTTAATGAAAATATCTAACATATTTCTCCCTGACAAGAGGGTTAAGACAAGAAGATCCCTTACCTCCTTGTCTTTTCATCATTTGTATGGAAGAGCTCTTGAGAACAATTCTCGATGCTGAGTTAAAAGGTTTAATTCATGGTATCAAAGTTTTTAAGAGGAGCCATATTAGCCACCTACTATTCCTAGATGATTGCTTGATTTTTGCTATTGCAAATCTGATTGAATATAGGAATGTTTTAGAAATTTTGAACTCTTTTTTAGTAAGGCCTTATTCCAACTAATAAATTTTCAAAAATCTGGGATGTTTTTTAGTAAAAATGTTGCTAACAAACATGGAAAAATGATGATACTTATCCTAAAAGTAAGGTACCTTGGTTTAAATGATAAATATATTACTTGGTGTACCTCTTCACAAACAAATCAAAGATAAATGTTTTGAACCTATTCTAGAGAAAGTTAAAGCCTGACTCTAAGGGTGGAAAAGCAAGGTTCTACCACACGCTAGTAGAACTATTCTTCTTAAAACTTTGATGCAAACATTTGCAAATAAAACTATCAAATGTGATGTTTTGTCACCCCAAAAGCAATATCAAACAAAAGCAGAAGTTTGCGACGTGATTTCTATTAGGGGAAAAATGAGCAAAATCGGAAAGGTATCTACCTAAACGCTTGGTCTACTTTTTGTGAGCCAAAACATGTAGATGGTTTGGGTTGTAGAGATCTAACCACTTTCAACCTAGCTCTTTTGTCTAAAATAGAATGGAGGCTTATATCTGGAAATGGCACTCTCTGGGGCTCCAATCTTAGAATATAGTATTTTTGAAAAGGTGACCCTTTGAAATGTAAACCTAATCCTAGTTCTTCTTGGTTATAGAAGGGGATACAAAAAGGTCTGGAACAAATTTAAAAATTTAGTACTTCTTGAGGCTGTAAAAGCAATGTTCTTTGATTTCCTTGAAGATTTGAATCCAACCTCAAATGTCCTTAAATTTCCTGAGGCAAATAAATCTGATGTCATTGATTCTGATGAGTTAGTCATGCATGCTCAAAACATTGGGACAGATATCTTGCAGATTAGTCATTATATTCGATGATCTACAGAATTGGCGTATATGTTGGGTAATTCGGAAGAAGCTTACAATGTAGCAATGGATCTTCTTAAAAAAGCATTTGAGGAAGTGAGGGTGATAGATAGTAATGAGCTTCAACAAGAAAATATAGATAAACCACTTGAGGAAACTAATGGTACTGCCCATATTACGACCATGCATGTCCCAAACAAAGGGTCGGGTAAGGGATGATAAAGGAAATGTGACGTGAACAGGACATGAACAGAAAGAGTATGTAGAACATGTCACGTGGGAGGACATGATAGTCGCACTTGTGCAGAAAGAAAAGCCCAACGATCAAGCATTGTTATTGAAGATACAGGTATTCACAATTAATTAATTAATATTATTAACAATCACAACTTTTTTTTTCTTATTTTTGTGGCAATTGATGACCATTGCATGACATGATCAGTCCAAGATTGGGTTGATATGGATTTGGGAACTTAATAATTAATTCAACAATTCTAATTATTTTGAGGTAAAATTGTTGATTAATTCCCTTCCATAAATAATTATCCGATTAATTCAGCATTTCTAATGTCACTTTGAATTTCCTATTCTTCGTCATGTTGCAGGTTATAGGAATTGAGAAGCAGGAAGCAGCAGAGGAGGGGTCACATTTTGGACAAGCTGCTGCAATTATTTTTTGAGATGTGTTGTTGTAATTTAACATTAAAGCATGTTGCTGTAAATAATTTTTTAGATTGAATGCTGAAGCAGTGAATGAGCTGAAACTTGTATTTTTTGGATTAAATGCTGAAACAGTGAAAGAACTGAAACTTATTTTGGATTGAATGCTGAAGCAGTGCAGTATATATCTCACGACATCATAAATCTGCAACAGATTTCCACTAAGCCTTGATAATAGAAATAACATCCCACTGCAGCTATAACGTAAAACAATTGTCATCCAAGGACCACATCCTTTAGGACATAATTGCTCCTTTATCTCCTTCTATATCTTACTTAACCATGTCTCTTAACGTGAAAACAATGTCCGGGTCAAAATTCAAAACTACATAAAACGTTCATTCTTCTCTGTTAAGGTCTATGAAAATGCACCAAACTAAATCAATAACTCAATGACCTCTCCTTGAGGCCTCAAGAACCAATATTTGTACTAATTAAGTGATGCAATATGGAACTAATTACTATTGTTTGGTAACCCCAAACTAAAAAGTCAGTTACAAATTTTCATAAATTTGTTCAACTTCATCTTCCATAATAATAACAAAATACAACACCTACTTAATCAACTTACTACATTCTACCTGTTATGAAGAAACTTGACAATTTGGATTACAACCAATATCCGAAATAAAAAAACTAAAGATCCAAAGTGGTTCGCGATGCATTGTTCAGGAGTCTCACATGGCACCCTTTCTTTCACCTCCATCTTCATATTGGTCTCTATCTTCGGCTTCGATTCGATATCCGACAATGATGCTTAGGCTGGAGATATTTGAGATGCGGATGTTTAGGGACCAGAGGATCGAGAGGCACGGCGTGTGGGTGGATCGGCCCAAATAAACTCACCCCGGTACGGCGTGTGGGTGGATCGGCCCAAATAAACTCACCCCGGTACTCCTGAAAATGATAAATAGAGAGACAAAATTTGTTTAATGTTGTGATTAGCAGAAGAACGTAGGAAATAAGAAAAATTTTTTAAAAAGTGTTAGAAATTTACTCTTTGTAATAGGCATTTGAAATACTGACGACCATGATTTTTTTCTGTACCTGACGTTTTCAACTCCATGACTCCCCCCCTCCCTCCACACCACCACCACCACCACATGAACAAGGTATTTTCGGATACCACTTTATTTCCATGAATCCAGTATGCTCTGGTGAATAAAAATAATTTCACATGAACAGAAAAATAGGACATGGTTTAGAAGAAAAAAAAATAAGACATAATGTTAACCCTAAAAAACTAAGGTTTTTGTAGTGAAGAAGGGATCTACTTTCACTGTTAAACTATACTATAAAACTAATGTTAACCTTAAAAATTAGGTTTTGAAGAGAAAGAGAGCTAGAAAATACAGGGATCGAAGAAAAAAATTAGGGCACTCACAATTTTTTAGAAGGAAAAAGTTGATCTTAAAAATCTAGGGTTTTTTGAAAAATATAATCAAGGTTTTACGTTGTAACGAAACTACACCAAAAAAAAATAATTTTAACCCTAAAAAACTAGGGTTTGCAGAGAAAGAGAGCTAGAACTTATAAGAAAGACAAAAAAAAAATCGCAAGGTTCACTGAGAAACTACACTAAATCTGAAATTTTAACCCTAAAAACAAGGGTTTGCAGAGTAAGCAAGAACTAGAACTTACAAGGAAGAAAAAAAATCGCTAAGCCTACGGCTCCTTCGACTTGGCTCCCTCGACTTCAATGTGGTCCTGAAACCTTAGACTAAACAAACCAGATTAAATCTTAGGTTCTTCAAACCTCAGTTCCCTCGACTTCAATGTGGTCCTGGAAAGAAGGATCTCTTCTAGACCCAAAAAAAAAAAAATCAGAGAAAATGGTAGGGGGTAATAGAGTTCGAGAGAGAAAGGAGAGTAAAATTAGAGAGAGAAAGAGGGAGTGAAAGAGCAAGAGAGAAGGGAGAGAGAAAGAGGGACAACACTTGAAGGGTAAGTCTGCACGGTTGTACTTTTGACTGACTAGACATACTTTCAAACCGGGTCTTCTTTAAATAACGACTACATCTACAGTATTAACAACCGTTTATCTCGAATGATCCAATGGCGAACTCGACCTGTAGATATAACGTAAATTTTAACTTGTACACAGATCCGTTCTCATATCTTTACTATATAAGGGGCTGCATCAGGCTGATGCAGCCGCCAAAGTCAGTGAGATTTTTAAACAAAGAGGAGAGAGATATAGAGAGAAAAGGGGCAGGGGGAGCAGCTAAATAATGAGGACGTGCTACAGCTCATTGAGCTGCAGGAACATCCTCACCTTACTTTTTTTTTCTTTTTTTTTTAACTTTTTTATAAATACCGGTTGTGTCCTATAATCTTATCTATTTACACTTGGTTTACACTTTCCAGTGGGGTCGTATAGAATCGATCCAAGGGCTCAATTTTTTGGACGATGATCTTCTCGACATTTAGATCACATCTTACTATATATTGTTATCAATGGACCCACACAATATCTATTTTATTTATATTTAGTTTCCACTCCACTTATACCAATTTTAGAGCTCACTCAAATTTGATTCAAGGGCTAATTTTGTGTATAGAAGATCTCCTCAATGCTCAGATCATATTAGTCCAGGATTCTATAATTGGTATCACATACAAATTTATTTTTTTAATAATAACGCGCCGTAAAATTTGCCAACACGTATGAGGGGGCAAAATGAGTCCGTCACGCGCAAAGCGCGTGTGGGGGTGCGCGCAAAATGCGCGTGGGTGGTAACACACGTAACGCGTTTAGACATCCAATCTACATGCACTTCACGCGTGTGGGGAGGATGGACAGCTAACTCGAAGCGCGTGTGGGGGGCTCGTATATATATATAAAATTTTAGTTTGTGAAACACTAACTTATAATATTTGAGTATGATCAACATACATATAAACATTGAAACATATCATATAAATAAAAATCAGAATACAAAATAAAAACTATAACATTGAAATATATCATCAATTAAATACCCTTGTATGCTTTACATTATACTATACCCATTCATTAATGCGGTTCTTACTTCTCCACCAAATTCAAAAAAAAAATATCAGTAAGAAAAAAATTGAAAACAAACTTCAAAATGGTGATTTGTGTATCTAATTTAATTCTCAAAACCAAACTTCAATATATAGTTATGTATCTTACAGGTTTGCATTAACTATTATTGGATAAAAAAAAAAGGGTTAAAATCTGCAACCAAGATTTGGTAGCCAATTTTAGCACAAGGTTTTTTTTAGGCCTATATGGAGATGATCTAAGGGTGTGAACATAATCTCCTTGCCACATAGATAACTTTTGTATAAAATCACTTGGTTCCAATACTTCCAACACCATCAAATGTTGGTTCAAATTAACAATTTTTATGGACGGATCACAAATCACCTAATTTTTAAAGGGGTTAGAAGTTTTAGAACATTGTGATTTTTTGTGAAGATGATCTATGTGGTGAGTAGAACATTCTCACAAAAAACAACCATTGAATCGTTACTATGTGGGCCCCACAAAAAACCTTGTGCTAAATTGGCTACCAAACCTTGGTTGCCGATCCTAATCCATAAAAAAAGTTATTCTCTTATTAAAGGGAAGCCACCTTAATTAGAGATAGTTATGAGGTTGTAACTTGTAAATTGTCATTCTATATTTTATCCTTACTAAATGAAAATGAATCTCTATTATAAAATAGAACGGTTTACAACTTAAAAGATACATAGTCATCCATTATATAATACAACTTGAAAGATAAATTTTGACCGTCCATATTACCTAGAAACATTAAAAAAATTCAGTACTAAGATTACTATTGGTATTCAACATATAAAGTAATTGCTAAAGATAAATTAGTTTTGGGTTAATTAGTGTAAGGGTCTCAGGTTATGACCAACAGTTGGGTGGGTCTTAAGATTGTCTAACTTTGAGTCTAGGTCCTAGATTAACCATTGACCGAGTTAACCATCCAAAAAATGACGGGATCGTTATGGGATGCTGGTTAAGTGACGGAAAAACCCTTAATGTGCCTAAAAATTACAATGATATGCCACGACGTTCATTTCTTCTGTTAACGTGTCACACGTGCGAACCAAATAAACGCCCGGGATAAAAAGAATGTAATTAAGGGCCCAGATTAAATTTCTTAAACATATTTAAGGGCTCGTCGAGCACCCTTAAGTTTTACCGCAAAATGTTTTTACTGATCACCATCTTTGGCGCGTGGCGTCCATTTACAGCGAGTTCGAAGGTGTTTTCTGGTTATTTTTCGTCTCTTTTTTGTGCGTAATTTGATAGTCCAACAATTTTCAATTGCATACGAACTGAAGCTCCATTACAGTTTTCTTTGATAATTTTTTTAGGATTTAGGGTTTGGATCCTAATTGTGTCGAAATTTTTTGTTGAAATATGAGGTTGCTTGACTACGGCGAGGTTAAATCTCTGTTGTGGCTGAAGGGAGTTCGTAGTTAGGGTTGTTGTACCACATCTAAGGTATGTAAAATCTTCAAGGTTATGCTCTGCTCCTTTTGCCAGTTTTTTGGCAACTGAGATGGGGTTATGCTCTGTTTTTTCCTCATGGTTTGTTGGCTAAAAAATGCTAAATGGTTATGGTGCTAAATTGGTTATGCCTGTACTGACTTTTTTCAAAATCTAGTGCTAAATTGCTCCTTTATATTGAATTTATCAATGAAAGTGCTTCATGATACGCTAAAAAGTGTATCACTTAAATCCCTGCACTAAGTAAGATCGTTATTGAGTATAGTAGTAAGCAAGGGTCATTCCCGCAGAAGATTGTTCCTAATTTATAAGTTATGGACACAAAATAAACCGAAACTAACTAGAGATTAAAATAAAATTCAAAAACCTACTTAAACTGAATTAAAATAACTAAGACTATGTAGACGCACTAAAGACACACTAAACACGTTGCACACAAAATTAGGGGGGATTGGCTTCGATTTGATATGTAAACAAATTAAAGGAAAACAACTAGCTAAATTAGAATCTAAGAAAAAAAGAATTAAAAAGGTTAAGTAAATATGATGAGAAATATGGTTAAGAGATCATTCGCCACCTCTAAACATGATTTATAGTTAATGATAAGATTTATCTTTCACTTTCTCTTGAAATTAATAACCCTAAGACAATCACAAATTTGATTATCTCGATTCGTCTCTACTTTGTTGTTGAGTAAAATAAGCTCTTCACTCAATCCCTTTCCATTAAACAACCTAGAACATGCTCTCTAAATTTAATTTAATGAAAGCAATAATTCAAGAAAGACATAGGTTAAATCAGCAATAAACACACAAGCTCAGTTTATTTAACTTGAGTTATATTCCACTTGCAATCAAACGAAAATATCCCATAATCATTGAAAACAATCCGCTACTTTTGTTTAGAAATCTTGACAAAACGAATCAAAACACTAAACTAGCAATCAAATAGCTATCACATTCTTCTAGTTGCGCACCTAAACAAACGAGACAACAATTCATACATAATAATAATAGTGAAATATTAACAATTTCAAAAGAGAGATGAAAGGAAAAATCTGAAATTGATTAATGGTTAATTATGTTTAGGGTTTTGAAATTCACCCTTAACCAAATTAAGAAATCAGCTACACATGCTTGGAAGATTCACTAAGAAATTCATCAAGAAAACTAATTAAAAGAAAAGGAGAAGAGGGTTTATGAGGTTGCAAACAAATAAGGTGTTGTTTGGCCCCTGTTTTGGGCGTGAAAAATAGCAGCAACTTCTCTGTTTTGTGTGTTGAAGAAGAAGCAGCAGCAACCATGTTTGCTTTGCACGTGAGAAAGAGAGCAGGAGCAGCAGCAGAACCTCCCTGTTTTGTGCTATTTTGGTGTTGACAAAGAAGAGTAGGGCAGCAGCACCTCTCCTGGTTTGGCGTCAAGAAGAAGGGGCAGCAGCAACCTTGTTTGGTGTGTTGATGAAGATAAAAGCAGCAGCAGATCTACGGCCGTCCAGGAGAAGATGAAGACACCAACAGATGTTTGTTTGATTCGTCAAGAAGAAGAGAACTAACAGTAGCCTCTCCTTCTATTTTTTAACGTGAAAGTGAAGATGAAGAAGAAGTAGCAGCAGCTGCTACCGTCCAAAAAGAAGAGAGGAAGAAACGGCAGCAGCACCCTCACCTAAAAGAAAACTCTTCTAACCTTTTTTAAAAAAAAAGTAAAAAACCTCTCTTATTTCTAATACCCCAACCGACATATTACACTCCCTTACAAAGTTAAAACCTAATTTCTAAATTAGTATATCTAGTAGGTCCCACTTACTTATACAAGTAATACAATTTGTTTTCTTCTAAAAAAAACGTAGGAAGCAATAGAGATAAGCTTGAGTAGTTGATGACATCATGCTGATGTCATCACTTGATTTCTCCTTTTAACATGTAGGTGCCTTTATCAATTTCGGTGATTTCAATTGGTTTTGCTCTTTCAATCTCTTCTTCGATATACCACGAACTTCGGTAAATTGCAACGATTTTAACACGTTTTGACCGCTCCACTCATATTCCCTGCACACAACCAAAAATACACTTAATTAATTCAAATAGACTAAAATAATTAACTAACTAATATAAATATAGAGGTATTAAATGTAATACATGTGTGCTTATCAAATACCCCCAAACTTACATTTTGCTAGTCCTCGAGCAAAACTAAAACTAAATTGATCCTAATGAAAACAATAAAATCCTAACTCACTTTCGCAGGAATCGCGATTGCACTTGGCATGTGCAATAAGCCGTTAAACCCCTAGGTTACCCCTAGTGGACGAGTGTTGTCTCGTGAGGGTTTGCATTTAATCTACCTACAAAATTATAAGTTCAAAATAGAACAGGGTTGACAAATTGTTTCAGAAACATAAGCAATTACCAACAGAATTTTAGCAAACTAATAAACATGAAATAAAGTTCAGAACACTATCCGGACACTAAAAACCTTTCATAAATACTCAAGCCTATGAGTTATAAGTAAATAGCCAACAAAAGTGTAATTCTAGTTATGAGAAAACTACAACCTTGATCACCTTCCTAATACATTTCGCCTCGACTTCAGCCTCACGGTTAGACTCTCAAAAATAGAACATTCAGAATTGTTTCACTCTTATATGCGAGTATGAATAAAGCACAAAACAAAAGACTCACATATATATATATTGAAGAACGAACTATTTTTAGAGGACTGATCTCATAGAAAGGAATGTCAACCACTACATTGAGGATGGGGATGCTCACTTAACTTCTCACCTGATCAACAATCTAACCTCTCTTTTCCTAGTATCTAATAGGACGATATAATGAGTAGAATAGAATGAAGTATAATATAAATGGTAGAAGGGTGTAGGATTTCTGAGAAGATAGGGGCCTTGGATCTTCAAGTCGGACACCACTTGAATTGTACATCTTCACTTTTTCTTCAGTTGTTCTTTAACTTGAACTATTTTGAATTTGACTTTCTTCTTTTCCATTTTTTTTTTTTATTCTTTTGTAGAAGAAAAATCACCACTTCTTGCATGTAGAACTTGCTCTTGCTATAGCTCAATTGAAGACATACATACATATTGTCCTTCTTGTTTTCTTTTCTTTATTATCCCTATACACTTCTCAGAAACAATGGATGAAAAATTGTAAAGATGTAGAGGTAATGAAGGTGAAAGCTAGAAAAGTCAATAATGGAATGATGATGGACTTTTAGATGGCAATGAAGGTGAAACCCAATTGGCCTATTATCATCTACCAAGTCAAGAAAGGTATGTCATGTATCATTTCAGACTACAAGATTAAGATTTTTGCAATCCTAATGTCACCCTCAGTGGTTGAAAAATTATGGCACTCATGAGATCAACGAAAGTGCCGAAAAATAACTGTGAGATTGAGTAGCTCTTCATTCTACTCAGAATTAGCGCAGAAGAGATCTCTCAACGGACAATGAAAGGCCAACAAACTCACACTAGGTAAATAAAAATAAGTCTCCACTAATGATTATTCAGGATCTCTTAGTTGGGCTCAATCTTCACTAAGATTACACTAATGTGGCTATGTGCAAGAATTTCTCTAAGACTCGATATTTCTGAAAAACTTTTAGCAAAGGGATAGTATAATAAACTAAAAATTCAAAATTTATTAGGAAACCAAAAATCACAATGTTAAAATAGCAAAGCTCTAATTCACATCATCAACATGAACCCTATTCCATTTTGAAACTCATGGACACAAAAAAAATTGATTTTTCTCCCTTACCCCCAAACTTAAATCAAACATTGTCCTCAATGTTCCTAAATATAAATCTAGAAATAGCATGAACACAAAAGATATGCTGAAATAAATATAGGAATAAGGAAAGAGATTATCATGAAGCAAATTAGTGCCCAAAAATAGCAATGAATAAAACAAGCAATGAATCAAATAATGAGGAGTAAAAGTAAGAGAGAGCAAATCTGAGTATGGCGTGCTCTCCACAGTTGTAATTTTCCTCCATCCTTTGGGTTGCCTCCCAAGTAGCGCTTGGTTTAGTGTCCTCAGCCTGACTTGTACCTCAATTTATCCATCAAGAGACGCTGGTTCGTAGAGGGGTACCTCCTCCACATTGTGCGTCACAAAAGGTTCATAATAAGGCTTCAGTCTATGTCCATTCACTTTGAACTCCTTATCCGTCGTCAGACTTCGAATTTCAACTGCACCATGAGGAAAAACATTAGTAACAATAAAAGGTCCAACCCATCGAGAACGTAACTTACCGGGAAATAACTTAAGGCGTGAGTGGAATAGAAGAACTTTCTGTCCAACAACAAAGTCCTTCCTTGAGATCATCTTATCATGAAATGCCTTAGTTTTCTCCTTGTAGATCCGTGAACTCTCATAGGCGTCATTTCTGATTTCCTCAAGCTCATTTAGTTGGAGTTTCCTTTGTTCACCCGCAGCATCCATTTCCATGTTACATTCTTTCACCGCCCAAAATGCCTTGTGCTCTAACTCAACGGGAAGATGACACGGCTTACCATACACAAGACGAAATGGGGACATTCCAATTGGAGTTTTATATGCAGTCCTATATGCCCAAAGTGCGTCATCGAGTCGCAAACTCCAATCCTTCCTATTTGGTTTGACAGTCTTCTCTAGAATGGACTTGACTTCTCGGTTCGACACTTCAGCTTGCCCACTAGTTTGGGGGTGGTATGGCGTGGAAACCTTATGTGTAATGTTGTATTTCTTTAGCAAAGCTTCGAATGACCGGTTGCAAAAATGACTACCTCTGTCGCTGATTATGGCTCTTGGTGTTCCAAACCTTGCAAAAATGTTAGTCTTCACAAAATCTACAACCACTTTAGAATCATTAGTTCGGGTGGCTTTTGCTTCCACCCATTTTGACACATAATCAACAGCAAGAAGTATGTAAAGATTACCATGCGAAGAAACAAAAGGTCCCATGAAATCAATACCCCAAACATCAAAGATTTCAACAATTAGTATAGGTGTTTGTGGCATTTGATTCCGTGCACCTAAGTTACCTGTTCTTTGACAACGGTCACAAGATTTGCAAAAGATAAATGCATCTTTGAACAATGTAGGCCAATAAAATCCACTCTCAAGTACCTTGAGAGCTGTTCGTTTTGCTCCAAAGTGTCCACCACATGCATAAGAATGGCAGAAAGTGAGTATAGAAGAAAATTCTGAATTAGGTACACACCTTCTTATCATTTGATCTGCACAATGCTTCCACAAATATGGATCGTCCCACACATATTGCCCTGCGATCTTTTTTAGTTTGTACTTTTGAGCATGAGTTAAATCATCCGGCATCTGTTTGGTGACCAAATAATTTACTATGTCCGCATACCAAGGAGTCGAGGTTGCCACAGTAAGTAACTGCTCATCCGGGAAGTTTTCTTGCAAAGGAAGTGCATCTTCATCATGAATGAGGCGGCTAAGGTGGTCTGCAACCACATTTTCACTACCTTTCTTGTCTTTGATTTCCAGATCAAACTCTTGCAAGAGGAGTATCCACCTTATGAGCCTCGGCTTTGCATCCTTTTTGGTGAGCAGGTACCTAAGAGCAGCATGATCAGAAAACACGGTTACTTTAGTGCCAATTAAATAAGAACGAAACTTTTCTAAAGCAAAAATAACCGCTAATAGCTCCTTTTCAGTTGTGGAATAGTTAAGTTGTGCATCATTCAAGGTCCTGGATGCATAATAGATGGCATGAGGAAGCTTGCCGACTCGCTGCCCCAAAACTGCTCCCACAGCATAATCACTTGCATCACACATCAACTCAAATGGATGGCTCCAATCTGGTGGTTGAATAACAGGAGCCGTGGTCAAGAGCTCTTTCAGTCGCTCAAATGCCTCTTTGCACTCTTCGTTGAATTCAAATGCCACGTCCTTTTGTAATAATCTGCATAAGGGTCTTGCAATCTTTGAAAAATCTTTGATAAACCTTCGATAAAATCCTGCATGACCAAGAAAAGAGCGAACCTCCCTCACACTTGTGGGAGGTGGTAAGGAGCGAACAAGATCTATCTTAGATTTATCTACTTCTATTCCCTTAGCAGAAATGATATGACCTAAAACTATACCATGATCTACCATAAAGTGACATTTTTCCCAATTAAGCACAAGGTTAGTTTCCATGCAACGTTTAAGAACAAGTGTAAGGTTATCTAAACATTTGTCAAAAGAGTCACCATAGACACTAAAATCATCCATAAAAACCTCTATGATGTTTTCAACATAATCTGAAAATATACTAACCATACACCGTTGAAAAGTAGCAGGGGCGTTGCAAAGGCCAAATGGCATACGTCGATAAGCAAACGTTCCAAAGGGGTAAGTGAATGTTGTCTTCTCTTGGTCCTCGGGTGCAATTACGATCTGATTATAACCTGAGTAACCATCAAGAAAACAATAGTGAGTATGACCAGCCAACCTTTCTAACATTTGGTCAATAAATGGCAAAGGAAAATGATCCTTGCGAGTGGTAGAGTTAAGTTTTCGATAATCAATGCAAACCCGCCAACCCGTTTGGACACGAGTTGGTACTAGCTCATTCTCCTCATTCTTCACCACCGTGATGCCGGATCTCTTTGGAACAACTTGGACCGGGCTCACCCATTTGCTGTCTGAAATAGGGTAGATCACGCCAACATCTAGTAGTTTCAAGATTTCTTTCTTAACAACCTCCATCATAGGCGGGTTCAATCGACGTTGAGCTTCCCTAGTTGGCTTTGCTCCATCCTCAAGTAGAATTCGGTGCATGCACATGGAAGGACTAATCCCTTTTATGTCGGCTATTGTCCAGCCTATAGCCGTTTTATGGTCTTTCAACACACGGATTAGCCTTTCTTCTTGTAGTGTTGTGATGTTCCTTGCAATGATTACCGGTAACGTATCATCCTCACCTAAGTACACATATTTAAGATGCTCTGGAAGAGGTTTAAGCTCCAAGGTGGGGGCCTGCATCACAGAAGGTAAAAGTTTCTCGTTAGATAAAGGCAAAGAAATAAAAGAAACATCATACCTCTTTGGAACTTCCGGCAATGACTCTAAAGATGCCACAGTCTCCTCAATGTTGTCACAAACTTGCACATCCCTTCTTGGATTTTTGGAATCCTCTGACTCAAGGCTATTTTTAATAACAATCTTCAATGCATCCCCACTAGTTAACTCAAAGAATTGCTACACTAAAGAATCAAGTATGTCAACTGAAAAACAAGAATGTAATTCACTTGGATACCTCATTGCCTCAAAAATATTGAAACGTATAACCTCGCAATCAAACTCCATAGTTAGAGTTCCATCATAAACATCTATTTTAGTTCGGGCAATTTTCATGAATGGCCTCCCTAAGAGTAATGGAGTAGGCATAGGGGATGAGTCATCCTCCATCTCAAGAACATAGAAATCAGCAAGGAAAACTAACTCGTTCACCTGCATTAAAACATCCTCCAAAACACCTTTTGGATAAGCGTTAGACTGGTCGGCGAGTTGAATAACTACACCGATTTCCTTAAGTGAACCAAGATTTAAAGAAGCATAAATGGAGTAAGGCATGACATTAATAGATGCTCCTAAATCTAACATAGCTTTTTCAAACCTGGTGTTGCCGATTGTGCATGGTATGGTGAAACTTCCTGGATCTTTGCATTTCGGGGGATGCTTCCCTTGTAAAACAGCAGATACATTCTCCCCCACACTTACTATCTCATCACCCTTTAATTTATGCTTGGTGGTGCACAACTCTTTGAGGAATTTTGCATAGCGTGGCACTTGTTTAATGGCATCTAAGAGAGGTATATTCACTTGTACTTTACGGAAGGTTTCCAAAATCTCTTTTTCATGTTCTTCTTTCTTAGACTTTGCAAACCTACTAGGGAAAGGCAGAGAAGAAACATTCGTAGAATTAGGAACCTTAAAAATTACCTTAGGTGCCGAAGAAGCCTCAATAGGAGTTGTGGCCTTATCCTTTTCAAAAGTTGAATCCTTATGTTGTTCTGCCTCATCCACCGTTGCCCTTGCTCTTTTTGGTACTTTTGGTGCTTTTGGTGCTTCTTCAAGTTATTTTCCACTCCTCAAAGTCATAGAACTTGCATTCTCCCTAGGATTGATCGTAGTTTGGGATGGAAGTTTTCCAGATCCTTGTGCTTCTAATCTGTCCACGGTACTAACCAATTGGCTCACTTGCGTCTCCAAGTTCTTGATAGTTGCCCTTACTTCCTGTTGAAATTGCAAAGAATTAGTAGTCAAAGATATAACTATATCCTCAAGAGATGTACCTTGGCCTTGAGACATGGCTTGTGGCCGAGGTTGATATGGTAGTTGCGGCCTTGGTTGATTGAAACCAGGTGGATGATTGAAATTGGCATTAGGAGCAGCTTGTTGATGATTTCCCGAATAACTAAAATTAGGACGATCCCTCCATCCAACATTATAAGTATTGGAAAAAGGATCATACTTCTGTCTTTGTACCTGCTGCCCTTGAACCCTCCTAGAGCATTAGCTTGCTCCAAATTATTTTCTTGCAAAGATAGGGACATATCAGTTGGATGACCTACCATAGAGCATACTCCACACATTTTTGATTGTTGGATAGTACCCACAGCCATTTGTTGAACTAGTGAGGTGAGGTTGGCTAGTTGTTGCTCGATATTGGATGTAACACTAACCTCATTCAACTTCCTTGGTGGCAATTCTGATCGGTTGCTAAACTGTTGCGAATTAGCCGCCGTATTAGCTATCAAATTCCTTGCTGCCATAGGTGTCTTGTGAACTAAAGCTCCTCCACTGACCAAGTTACAAAAGTGGTGCCCGATGTTTATGTGGCATCGTCGGTCCTACTACCATTTAAATTAGAAACCCTCTTCAAAACACTTTTGGGAGGGGAAAGGTGGTGGATCCGACCCTGCCACATAAGAGTCTGACACCACTGTTATAAACACATCGGTTCAAGTTCAAAAATATACAAATGTCAAAATTTATATAATTAAATGTTTATGGTACAATACACTTGCCTTGGCGTAGCGCTTTTGTGTAAGGGGGAGGACCCAAGCAAGACCACACGCACACGTCGACCGACCCGGATCGGGTTGGGCTTGGTCTAGTCACTTAGAGCTCACGTGTCGGGCCTGCTTTTTTGTTTATGTGTTTTTTGGGTCTTTTGAGTCTGTTCAATTTAAACTAAGTCTTTTCATCCAAATTTTGTTTGGACGAATGGATGCTTGTGAACAGATATTTTGCATCTTCGTACAGTTACCATTTCATCTATAAATAGGCTTCCAGAGTCTACATTTATTCATTCAATTTTTGCATCAAGTATTAGTGTCTGTAAAAGTCTGTGTGAGAGAACTTTGCATATTTAGGTTCGTTGCTTCCTGTAATATTGAATTGCTGCAATTACAAGAAGGTAAGGTCGTTGAAGTCCTGGGAGACAAACGCCATTACTCCATCAACATCCATATGGGGCGCTAATTGTCTTAAGGATATAGATTCATTCTAGCCTCGGTCTACAATTATTTCTCTTCTTCTAATCCTTTATTTTTGTTTTATTCGTTTATACATACCAGTTTCGTATTGCTATATATACTCAGTATAATAGTTTAGTACTATTATATATACTGTATTTCAGTACAGTATTAACAGTTTAGTATTATTAAATATACTGTATATCAGTATAGTGTTAACAGTTGCGTACTGTTATATACTGAATAATAATTCGTACTTTGCCATTACAGTACTCTATAAATAACAGTACCAAATGCATTATTTTGGAGCAAAATTCCCTACGGCTCAAAGTCTCTTTTTTGGATGATGGAACTAATGTCAAACTACAAGTACAAGCAAAGGCACAAGAGAGGTGCCACTATTGACACAGTACATTGTCACCAATTGGTGTAAATAAACACACCATTTACAGACTCATAGAACACAATCACCAACGAAAAAAAAGGCACTATAAATGGTGCAAAGAAAAGAGGAAACAGCTAACTAACCATCGACAATAAAAAAGTACTTAACGCTATGAATTATGCAGTCCTCTAACATGTTTTCAAAATAACTTGGTGCAAGTGTAATTTGATCCCAGACTAGTGACAGCAAAACTGGCACCATGAATTATTGGACCATCTCATCTGCCAAATATAAGTTCCATTAAATGTATCAATCATTTTTCGCGAATGACTTTTTAACTGTTACACGTCTGAATACAATTTTTACTGACTGACCTAATAGATAGAAACCACCATTGAAGTTGAATTTTATTATCCAAGTCCACCTGTGAGTATAGCCAAATCGTTCAGCTCAAAAATGCTTCATGTGGCATTTCTAAAAAGTCTTGTCAATTCTTTATAAGTTGGACTCTTATTCTTACACAGAGTTTACACCTCTCTCTGTAGACCTGCATGAAGATGATCCAAGTGTTGATTTTTTTTTTTTTCTGAAGATAATCTTTTCACATTGTTCTAAAACTTTTAACCCCATGAAAAGTTGGTCGAAAATGATCGGTAAAATGAAAGCTTAATTACTTGTTCTTGTGATAGTCCAAACATTTCTCTCCAACAATATAATAAAGAGAAATCTATAAACAGAAAGTACACGAGCTAGATGAATCAATGAAGCAGAAACTTACATTGCACAATAATATCCCTTTTCTGCACAAGTGCAAAACAAAAAAAACAGTTAGACATCATCACATTGGTGATATACCTGATTTTTCATCCCCACTATATATTTTACTAACTTGGAAACTTGCAGGATTAAGTAGAGAAAAATAAAAAGGAAAATGAAACCATCACAGGCCAATGAGCTTCCTATGCAAATGCTCTCCAATTGAATTCTCGTTATGATCATGATCATGATCATGAAAAAGAAGTGTCAGGATTCCAACGAAACACAACACCGAGCCTACCAAGAGCTTGTCGTAGCGCTCCACCCAGTGAAACTTTAGCTGGCTGGCGCCATAGAATGATAGAGCTACCAGTGAGGTCATCACGGTTATAGTGCTGCAGATAACAAAAAGAGTATGGTCACAATTCAAGCGAAATATACATGTAAGAGGTAACAAAGGGCATTGAAGACATAGGTGACTAATTGCCCGTTAATCCTAGATAAGGAATCACAATCACCGCAAACAATTTTGCAAGGGTTAATCATACTACCCAAATTTTTGTTGCAGCACTAGCAAGATCTTGAAAAGATAAAGCTAAAACTTAATCTTGGCATTACTATCGTAAACCTTGAGACATGGATACTCCTTTGTAACAGCCTGTTCTTTCTAAAGATACTCAAGTCCACAAAATTTTAAACAGATTCAAGCTTGAAAACAACCACAAGTTGGAGTTGTGGCCGAAAATAATCTTAGGGTAAGTCGACCTATATTACAACAAAGAGATGATTTTCCAAGACGGAAAATCCTCCTTCATGTATCCAAGATCTAAATCTGATAGCTTCATCTCCTCTCTTGAATACCATTTCTTTCAAAATGTCGAACACAAACAAGTAGTTATAAGTGCACCAAATGGTTACCCAATTACCTGAACAACAGCACTATGATTGCAAGAACCATCATGGAGGATGAGTTTCCAACAGCAAGAAATACTGGAAGTGTGGTTGCACAGGGAGACAATGCAGGAACAAGGACAAGACCAACTACGGCCATTTTCTCCATGGGGGGATTGTGTGAGTGACAGTGACCACCCTTTCCACGTACAAACAACAGAATATAACTACCCCCGAGAATTACGAGCAGCAGAGAAGCGAGTTTATGCACTGTATCCTCACTTGCAATGGTGTTTGCCATGGTGATTGCTGTTATACCAAGAAGTGAAGTTGAAAGTACATGCAAAACTGCTCCAAATGCCGCTGCATAGAGGAAAGACGAAAAGGAAAATCAGAATATGTATTGATAGAAACAAACAACAATTCTAGACTCCAAAATTTGACTAGTCTTCAAGTTTGCATTGCCAAGCTACTGAAGTTTTCCTTTCAGTAAATATACTTTTAAAAAGCACTTGGTACAAAAGCGGAAAAGAAAACTAGGATTGGAGTTTGTATTGGATAACTCAAAGAACTCGACTTTTTGTTCCACCCCTTAATGAGATATGAACGTTATAAGAGATCCCTAAACATTAATTTTGAGATAACCATGGATATCAAAAGCATCATTGTGTAAAAACAGAAGTAAAAAAAAAAAAAAAAAAGGGTTTCAATCTTTTATGAGAAAGATGCTTGAATTTAATTGCAAACTTGCATATCTATAATCTTGGTCTTTCAAGTGTTTGGATCCTTAATAGGTGATTGGTCTAAAAGGTGTCTGATTTGGTAATATTTACCGTAAGGACTGTGCATGAAAAGGTATCAATCAACATCTTAAGTTTGATACACTAACGAACCATAACTTGTCCCAGTTAATGTCTTGCTCTGTAATTTAAAGGACCAGGTCATAAGAACTTAAGAGAAGCGGTATGCATTATTGCATTGCACATGAAACGGTGAAACACAATGGTGGTGAAGGTGGTACTGTGGTGATTCTAAGCCCATGACTATTACGGGAGACAGATCGCGGCAATGGGGCAGTGATGCCAAATTAGAGAGAAAAGCAGTAGTATCCACATCCCTAGGGTTTTCACTTAGTTTGGACAGTTCAAATGCATAATACAAAACTGTTCCATGACCACCTTGACCACACATGTGATGGTAAAATATGTATACTGAGACTTGAGGCATATAATCCGAGTATTTGATTGATCAAACAACCAAATCCAAAAAAACCAATCATCCTATGGTATGGACTAATGCCCTAAGCGTAGTTACAAATAAAGTGGCAACATTATGAGGTGGTTAAGGAGAGATCCTTCATTTTAAACAGGGGATGTTTTGTAAGGAGAGGAGATGAGGACAAATGCTCTTGGGCAACCTTCAGCCCTGTAAACTCATTCTTCATGGCAATGAATCACATTAGATTTCTCTCTTTTCCTCTAATTCTCTATAGTTTCCTATCATAATAGCATCCAATGGGCTTTGTTTGCTAGCATCTCTAGAGCGTAACTTGATACAATGGCAGGTAGAACTGGGATTTGCATGCCCACATATCCCATTGAAGAGCAGCAGTGGAGTTTAGGTTCTAAGGTTTTTTGGGTTTTTTTGAACTTTATATGTTTGACAAAATATTGTTATGGAAGCACCAAAAGAAGGTGTGAACCTGGGTAAAAGAATTCCCTTGCAAAAATAAGACTTAGGATGAAAATGAAGAATCAAAGCTCCAGTATCTCATATTTCCTCTAACCATTCTTCTTGTTAAATGGAGGTATATATGATATTGAAGCTCAATTCTCAATTGTATGTGGAAAGAATAATTTTAATGGAATTCCTTATATGATGCTTCTTAATGGGAAAACAAATGTAATCAGATGTGTACACAGATCAAGATCAAATAAAAAAACCATAGTGAAATAGTAGATATTTGTATTAAATGCAGATGATTCTACAATGTGCTTCATTACATAACAGATCCCATAAAACTACATTAACCTTCCTCAGTAATTTCGAATTGTTGGAAGTTTATAAAGAAGAAAGAAGAAGGAAGGAGTGAATGCTTACTAACGAGAAGAGTTCTGGAGAGGGTCCATTTCTGGGCGCGACCAACGATGGAGAAGGGAAGCCAATGCGTGGGTATGAAGGAATGGAGCAGAGAAACGGTCGCTATTCCTCCGATCGTCGACACATCTTTCGCGTTGAAACTCTCCATTTCATCTAACATAATCTTTTCCTTTCAGATCCAAGACAGAAGAAAAAGATATCTCAATCTAGTTTAAGGGTTTTAGAGAGAGAAGAGAGAGATCTGATGAAGAGAGAGAGAGAGAGAGAGAGAGAGAGAGAGCAGGGGATTTGAATTTGAAGGGGTTTTTGGAGAATGATGTCTACAAATTACTTAATTATGTGATAAGATCGAAACAAGAGAAGAGACCTGGCTATAATTGAGGGCTGTGGTGTGGTGAGTGCCCAGTGAAGTGAGAGAGAATTTTAGGGTTTCGGAGTGAGTGTGAGATGAACGCGGGAGATTAAAAAAAGAAGAAGAAGGAAAACTAAAAAGGGAATTTTGGCCAAAAACCCCTACTTGAAAAACGTTTTAGGATTTAGCCCAACAAACGTTTTTTTTTAGTCTAAGGCCCAAGGATAACTGACTGAAACCCTCTTCCTATAAATTACACACACTGAAACCCTCTGACTGAAACTCTCTTGGGCCTTAGACTAAAAGAAAACGTTTGTTGGGCTAAATCCTAAAACGTTTTCCAAGTAGGAGTTTTTGGCCAAAATCCCCAACTAAAAAAAAGTACGGAAAATGGCAAATGCCGTTGCCGACGGAGGTTAATTGGAGGAGAGAGAGGTAAAGAATGGGAAAAAGTATCTCAGCGTTAGACAATGCGTTAATGGTGTCCCACTTACTACTCAGTACACATCTCCTGTGCGCGTGTTTTAGGGCAAGGCCAGTGCACACCGCTAAACCTCAAATTCAGCGAATTTTAAGGCTAGTGGGAACCCTTAAACCTCAAACCCCTCACCTGGTCCGGTAGTTTGATGGAGGCTGAAGGGGATAAGGGTACCCGCAGAAGTTTTCGGCGACGCAGAATCGCAAATAAGTTCTGCAATGGCACAATTAAAAAGAATAAAATAAAAGGAGTTCGCAGAAGTTTTTGCGACACACCTTTTTTTATTTAATAAAATAACTAAAAAATGTATTTTAATTAATAAAATAATTTAAAAAAAGGGTGTCGTATATAACTTCTGCTCTGCTCTCGCAGAAGTTATCTGCGATGCATGACACCTCCTCCATTAGCCTTACGATCAGGTTATACTTCAAACCCACCTTACTTGTTGGTGGGTTTGAGGTAGGTCATAGGCCTTGCCTTTATGTGTGTTCTTTATAGTAAGCTGGTTACCGGACCTGAATTTATATTTGGGTTAATTAGTCTGAGGGTCCCTTATAATAGTCAATATTAAGGTTTGGGTCATACAATTGTCCAGCTTTGAGTTTAGGTCCTGGAATGACGGTTGACTCAGTTGACCATCAAAAAAGTGATGGGAGCGTTAACAGAACCCAAACACTAATTATGAATTATTAGTATGACCTAAAGTCAAATTTCTTGTTCATGAGAAATATAATTCAAGTAAGAGAACGTTAAGGGGCCTCTTCAACTTCTTTGATCAAATCATTCCCCAATTCAGATTTACTACACTTAACTGAATTGAAGTATGGGAAGCATAATTCTTAAGAGAACTAAATTTGATTCTTACGATCCCGAGTTGGACAGATATTTGGGCAAGAAAGTAAAGTATGTGGGTTCGGATTCCGAAATTTACAAAGACTCCTCAAAGAAAAGCAAATATAAGTGCATGACCTGCAACAAGAACTTCCATTCTTACCAGGCTATTGGGGGCCACAGAGCTAGTCACAAGAAAATAACTATGGATTTTAGAAGAATAAGCATGAATGCCAAATTTATTTCAAAGTTTTCTCATTAGGGCAAGTTTTGTGTCACACCCCAATTTTCGGGCATAGAAAATCCGGCTCGATTCATTAAGTCCAAAAGACAGGGCGTGAGGGGTGTAGTAAAAGTGTAAGTTAAAACATTTAGTAAAACCATTGGTTTACTTTTGAAAATAATTTTGGAGTTAATTGCATATAGTTGATAAAAAATACCTATAATTACCTAACCGGAACTCGTAATTATACACAAGAACCTATTTTGAAAACTAGATTCAGGTATCTACAATTTCCTCTGAAATAGGCTGAAACCAATTTTGATTATAAGATGTTCAAAAATAGGTCAGAATTCTATGCATATAGCATAATTCGTATACAACTTGTATAAAACACTATTCATATGGTACTATTCACTGGTATTGTTCATACGATACTATTTATTAAATACTCCATATAATATTTTGTACAATATTGTCAATTAGACACTATTTATAAATGGTAATGTTAATATATACGATACTAATCATATGTGCAAGTATTTCAGCATTATTGGGCGCACGTACAAAATTTAGGCATCCACTTGACTATCCGGTCAAGTGTGTGCCCTACATAATAAGTATTTTTCTAGGGTGTTACACTTTGGGTGGTCACAAGTTTTAGGCAAGTTTTCAAAGCATGAATACCCAATTTGTTTCAAAGTACTTCCCATAAACAAGAAATTTGATTTTAGGTCCTACTAATAATTATAATTAGTGTTTGGGTACTGTTAACAGAGGTTCTTTAACGCTCCCGTCACTTTTCTGATAGTCCACCGAGTCAACTGTCATTCCAGGATCTAAACTCAAAGCTGGACAATTGCAGGACCCAAATCCTAATATTGACTATTATATGAGTCCCTCGGACTAATTAACCCTTTATATTTTAAGGACAGATCTTATAGTTCACTAGGATTAGTTAGACAATATTGACATCCACTTTTACTAAAAGGTTTTGTTAACTTGTGCCCTAAGCGCACATGTTAAAGTTAAAGGTTTAGTAGAAAATTTAGCTCTTTAAGTTTGTTCAAATGGGCTGATTTTTTTATAAATATTTTATTTTCACTATTTGGATCATCTAAAAAAGAACTAGTTCAATTTGGATAAAACTAGCACCACAAACACTTAATCTAGATTATAATAGTATGAATGAATTGCTGACATTTAAAGTGATTTGTTTGGAGGTTTAGAGATCTCTGATTGAACTGATTTTTTGTGGACATCTTATAAATGATGATAATATTATATCTACAAAAAATTAGATGATTTGAAGACCTCTAATTTGCAAAAAATTTCCTTAAAAAATACACAATATTGGGTTGAAACCCCTTTTTAAGGAGCGGTTTGACGGAGAGGACGAGCTACTTTTGAGTTGTAAGCACCGTCTCTCATTTTTTTCGTTTTGTAAGGAATGTAGTTAGTTTTTGTTTTAAAACCACAAAGTTTTCATACCTAAACTACCCCTTCCTTTGTTTAAAGTGTGGAGTCTATTTGTTTTTGCTTGTGGAGAGTGGTGACATGGCGTAGAGAGAAAATAATATTTTTAAAAATTTAAATTGCTATAACTTTTAATCTACAAATCTATTTTTGATAAAATTTATATTTTTGGAAATCATTTTTCAAGATCTTCAAAATGAGATCAAACAACATTATCAAATTCAAAGGGAAAAAAAACTACGTAACTGGACTATGTAAACAGATTGCATATATATAAAAACATATGCAAGTTGTAATTTGCATATAGAAGTTGTAATATGCATAAGTTTATTGAGAATCTGCACCTTTCTAAGTTTCTATGCAAACAAATTGCATAATAAAAAAGCCTATGCAAATTATAATTTGCATAATAAAAAAACGATGCAAATTATAATTTACATAATAAAAAAACGATGCAAATTATAATTTGCATATGCTATTTTAAATACTTTTGAGCATATGCACTTTTCTAAGCCTCTATGCAACCAGATTGCATAAGAAAAAAAGCTAAAAAATTACATTTTAAACAATGCAAATTATAATTTGTATAGTAAACAATGATGCAAATTATAATTTGCATATGCTATTTTAAATACTTTTGAGCATCTACACTTTTCTAAGCCTATATGCAACTAGATTGCATAAGAAAAAAGCTAAAATATTACATTTTAAACAATGCAAATTATAATTTGCATATGCTATTTTAAATACTTTTGAGCATCTGCACTTTTCTAAGCCTATATGCAACCAGATTGTATAAGGAAAAAAAAGCTAAAAAAGTACATTTTAAACAATGCAAATTATAATTTGCATAGGATATTTTTACATACTTTTGAACATTTATATTTTTTTATGTTCAGTAAAGTATTGTAGTTCATGGTATGCAAGTTCAAAGTTAGTTGATGTATGCAAATTAAGTTTGCATGTAATTATTTGGGTTTTTATAGTTTCGTAATGTGTGATCTTGTTTTAAAGATCTTGAAAAATGTTTTCCAACGGTATAAATTTTGTTCAAATCTGATTTATATTTTGAAAGTTATGGGCATTTTTATGTTAAAATTCATTAATTGGGGNTAAATTTTGTTCAAATCTGATTTATATTTTGAAAGTTATGGGCATTTTTATGTTAAAATTCATTAATTGGGGTTTGCTAACGTGAATCGTCGTTATTTAGCAGATGGGTTTTTCGTCTTTTTTGCATCGCGCTAACTTGTGCTGAGGACTGTCCATGCATAAAAAAAAATAAAAAATAAAAAAAGAAGCATGTCCTCTAAGTCAATTTTGTTTCCTATGCAAGGACATCCTACTCATTTTTCGTAAAAATAAGGGCGCACAATAAAATGACCCTTCACTAAATTAAATCGGAATATGAGTCACATACCCTTGCTTAGGAACAAAAATGACGGAGAGGACAAGACTTTTTCGTTATGCACGAATATTTGCTACTTTCATGTTAGTCCCCCTGCAAATTGATGCAAATATTTACTATCATATATCCACACCAAGCACGACAAATAGACAAATTGTCACGAAATGCAAATATTCACAGCACACTAAGTAGGACCTTTAAAAATCATGATTCATCAGGTTTGAATGTTTAGTTCACGTAGAAAACAAAATCCAATCATGATTCAGACTCGTAAATCCAATCTGAATTACATATCTGCTTGATGTTATCCATAGTCTACATCTAGTACAGCAGTGAACATGGAACAAATTCCCGACCCCAGGTGATTGACCATTCAACAGATTTCATGGAAGAGATAAACATCCAACTGCATTCAAGACTCATAGTTACTGAGAAGTGAAAACTAGCCATTAAATATTTCGGAAAATGTAAACTGAAACAAAAAGTTTCAGCAGTTGATGTGGTCATATATTCAAGGTTCAAACTATACAAAGCTACGGTTTGTATGAAACACAATATAGATGATATAATACAATGTAAATGTATCCCACCAACGATACAAATATACAATAGTACTAACGTCGGATTATAAAACAGGCTGAATGATTGACATTCGAGAATGTGTTAGTTGTACTCACTCTCCATGAGATGCTCTTCTGTTGCATGAAGAGTGGGAACCTTGACTCTAGGAGGTTTACCAGAGCTGTGCCACCCCTCAGGGAAAAAAACTATATAGAGAATGTCATTAGAGTCCCTCTCTAAATGGTATAAATGCTGCCCAGCAGCATAGCTACCAAGTAGTTGGTACGATCGCTCTGATCCATCCATTGTGAGGCATAAATCATCGGCACCTGTGAAATCCCAGAAAGTTTTAGCTGCAAATTATCAGAAATAGAAATTGTTTATAGTGTTGAGTAATAGTACTAGAGTTTGTAGCTAAGACATAAACATCTATATCATAACAACATGGAAGGGAGTATCTGAATCTTGCCGGGAAGTCATCTTCCTAACACATCAGGGCTAGGTCACTGTTTATCTTATTAAAAATGATTTCAAAAGAAGAGCTAATGTGCCCCATCCTTGAGAATATTTTCTTGAGTTTATCAGAGAATATATACATGAAATACATACATGTAATGAGACCCAGAACTCAGTAAATGAGGATGATTCCTCCAAATGTTTATCAGATTATACTCCTAGCAAGGTGACTGGTGACACATACATTTTTTTTTTTTTTTCTTTCTACAAATATTTTTCTGATCAGACTCCTGCCGGATAGCACATATATTTTCCCTTTTCTCCTTTTAGATCTTTCACTCATTTATCGAGTTTCAAAAATAATTTGATGGATCAGATGGCTACGATCACCCTATCAAATAAATTTTTGCATAGAAGATTTCCTTAGGCCCTGTCTGGTACACCGTGAATATTCGTAAATGCAAAAATTCATGGTTTATCATGTATTTATATGTGATTGATGAGGGTATCTAATAATAAATATTTTGTGGGATTTGCAATGGGCCTACCAAATAAGCAATATGAAAATTTTTATTTATTTTTTCTTAATTCAGAGAATTTTAATTAGCATTTACAAGAATCGTGAATTTTCGCATTTGAGAATATTCACGGTGTACCAAGCAGGGCCTTAATGTCCTTGGAAACATTAATGACTTGCTAATCCATATTGTCTAGTTATCCAACCCTTCCACGAGGTTGCTTTGCCGCTATGATACAATAAAGAAAAAAAAAAGAAGGAAATAATCTACTTTCTTGAGATTGGAGAACCACCAAAATCCCATTACGCCTGAAACTAACCTCCACTCCCAACTCCCCAATGGAAAATCTGTTTGCAGAAGATGTACCATTTGGAATTGACTTCCACGTAGAGGAGATAGGGAGATATTGAGCCTCAAGAGAGAGAGAGAGAGAGAGAGAGACGTAGGAATGCTAGATAAAGTTAGAGAGCGTTACTAGCTGTCATGGCCAAAACACTTAAAATATGCACACGAACCATGAAACAAAAATCAAAAGTCAGCTCCATATTTTTTTTTTCATTTGAAGCATGGTCTGAGCAAAGCCCATCTTCAGAATGCATTACAATATGTATATGACTAGGTATATCGTCGTGCCTCCGGCACGGCTCAAAACCTTTGCGGAGGAGGGAGAGAACTGGCCAGCAGATCTGCCGGTGGCGGCGGGGAGGAGGAGCCGACACAGATCGAAGAAAAAAAACAGTAAGGGGAGAGGGGAGGTAGAGAGAGGAGAAGAGAGGGTTAGCAGAGAGAGGAGAAAGGGGGATTGTGCGGTACTTGTGAACAGCTTCACTGATGATGAAGAAGAAGAAGAAGAAGAAGAAGAAGAAGAAGGAAGGAAGGAGTAGTAACATGCATGTGTTATGAAGCAGAGAGAAATCGAGAGAGAAGCAGAGAGAAATCGAGAGAGAGAGAGAGAAGGCAGGGAGAGAGAGGCTTATCAAGCAGCATACAATTTATAAAGAGGACAACTCTGCCCCCCGTCCTGAATTGTATAAGAGATAGACTCTAGTTAGCATTTAGACATAACAGAAAGATATGGTACATGATATTTTACTGTAGCTTAAAAAACAGAACCATTGAATGTGAATAAGTAAAAGAGGTTAATGCACCCCCTCTTAGAATGCCCGCATGTGGGGCCTACATGCAATGCATCCAAGGGCTGATTTTTTGAAAGAATATTCTTCTCACTATGTATATCATCATATTAANGCGCGTTCTAAGAGGGGGTGCAATAACCTCCCTCTTTAAGTAAAATTCATGTTTTGAAGGTGAACTAAACAGGTGGCTGCTAACCAGGAGATGGACAGCATCTGCAAGCCCGTAAATCAAGAGGGTGGTGTGTTTGGGTTCCACTATTATTATGGTTTTTGCCATCCATTGGTTGAAAACCCACACGTAAATCTGACTCTGACCCCTTTAGCAATCACCCGTTTACTTCGTGTTTAATACACAAGTTCAATGTTTTTTAAATGTATTAAGCTGTATTTTTCATGCTGTAATGAAGTCGGGATTATATGGATATATCATACTGTATATCGAACTACTTACAAATTACACACAAACTATTTTTATAATATGTTTGAGTTATTCAGAAACATTTTCAAAAATTTAAAAGTAGCCATTTTTTACTTTATAATTACATACTATATATTAATAATTTGAATCATTATAGAATTTTTCCTCAATTTTTTTAACACTAATCCGTATAATACTCAGAACTTCTGTTGCATGCTGAATTGCAATCTGACCTGCTCAACTTCAATTACATTTGAACATAAGCCACAAACATATCTTAGATGAATTAGTAACACCAGTCCCCTTTTTTATACCTACTAGCATATCAGTAATGCAAGCTTAAAACTCAAAATTGGGAAATTTGAATGGTGATTAATTGGAAGCAGTACTTTCTGTAGGTAAACTGAAACTAAAAGGAACAATTTATACATTCAAATTTTCAACTCACAAGCTGCTAGTTCCAATTGAGTCTGATAAATAAAATCCAGAGTCGCAGAAATCTCTTGCTCAAATTGATAAAATGGTCCACTCTGGAAATTCATCTTCCGGAGTTTACACAATCCCTCACCCAATTCCATCATCGCTCCTCTATGATTCTATCAGAATAAACAAGCCCAAAAAACTTAATTAGTAGTTAATATAAGTACTAGAATACACTAGATAAATTGAAATTTAGGGTTTTCTAATTCCATGTAGGGTTAAGAAACCAAATAAAAAACCACCCTGACCTGGTTGAATAGGTGATGAAATCCCACGGCACATTGTAAGATCCCATGAATTAGGGTTCGTCTAGGCTCTTCTGCTTTGTTCCAAAGAGCTTCGAGAAAATAATGGCATTTGTGATAATCCCTGCTGTTGAATAGCAAAACGGCCTCATCAAATCTGCAATTTTCCGCTCCTTCGTCGTCTTCGAAGAAATCTTCAGTTGAAAAGCGATACGAGAGGGAGAAATTGAAATTATTTTTTCGCTTGAATAATTTTTCGTCTGGGTAAATCTTGAGATTTCGAGACGGAGAAGAGAATATGGGAGGAGATTGAGGATTTTGAGGTGTTAAGAAGATTAGTTTCTTCGAAGGAAATGGACGAAGAAGAAGAAGAAGGTGGAGAAAAGACGCCATTGATGAATAGCAAAGAAACCTCTGCAATTACAGCCATTGTTTTTCCTGTGGCTAGGCTTCAGTCCGAGTATAGAGAGAGTGAAAGAGATGTCGTTACCCAGACAAGTTGGTTGGTATTTTGTGCAATTCGGGACCGGATATTTCACTAGATTGTCAAGCAAAATCGTTAAAAAAGAAGAAGTTTTCACTTGAGAGTAGGGGTGTAAAAATTAACCGACGGCCCGATACCCGGGCCAACCGGCCCGAGTCCAACTATGCCCATAGGTACCCAAAGCCCGAATTCGGCGTGCCCGACCCGGCCCATTTAATTTGGTGGACAGACTCGAGCTTCAACTTGCTACCCGATACCCGGCCTTAAAGCCCGGTCCGCCCAGCCCGATCACTCACTTTCTACCCCTCTTCTTATTTTTCTTTTTTTTTTTAAATTTATTTTTTTATAATATTTAACATTACATGAGTACCTCCTCCATATGAGAGGATTAAACTCACAACCTCACTCATAAGGAGAGGAATTTCTTATCATTTGTCATTAAAGCATGTAAATACGTATATTTATAACCCACCATTTTCAAGTCTCTTCACTATGTTTAGCAATGTGGGACTAATAAATTAACTAGTTGGTTTAGAAGCCGAAATCAATTAGTCCTACATAGCTAAACTTAGAGAAGAGGTACGAGAATGGTGGGTTATAAAAGAAGTTGGGTTCTTTAAGTGAACGAAAAAAAGGTTATGGCCCAAGGCCCGACCGCCCTAGCCCGGCCCGAACAAATATCGGGCTTTGGGTGGGTCGTGGGCCTCAAAATGTTATTCTCTGCCCGGCCCGCCCGACCCGATGCGCTCCAATGGGCATGTATTTTATCTTCCTGCCAGGCCCGAGACTGGCCTGTGGGCGCCCGGCCCGACCTGTTTTTCACCCTTACTTGAGAGTGGGTTAGGTTATTGGGACATTGTACTATTAATTTAGGAATTGGTATTTAAATTTAAGAAGTGATAATCATCTATTAGTAGATTTTAAACCATTGAATGATTGCAACCAATATTGAATATGAAGTGTTTAAATCCTGTATCAAAAGTCAAAATCTTATGTCCCAAGAACCCGACTTGATTAATTTAGTTAAAAAATTTCACTCTTATCTAACAAATAAAGCTTCAGCACATGGGTCTTTGGCTCATCGGTTGTGCACCCCTGCCATGACTTGGGAGGTCCCATGTAATATTTAGTAGGAGTATGTAATATTTAGTAGTAATTAAGATTGCCCTTCAGTGGCAGTTATGCTATCTTCGGTGGCGGGTTCTATAGCCCTTTAGTGGCGGTTTCGTTGGTGGATCTAATGTATTTGGCGATGTCTCTGCGCTTCTCACACGCCTTTCATGGTGTATTTTTGCCTTATTACATATGTATCTTGGACAATAGTCCCCTACTTAAAAAAAAAGAAAAAAAAGATATAAAGCTTTAATTAAGGGTGTTGTTAATAGAGGAACCAAAATGGATGGGGATGGCTTGGTTAAATGGGCTTTGAGCCCAAAATCCCCATATTCAACTTGTAGCTCATTTTACTAAAGGAGAGTTCTCCTATCTTTTTTTTACACCCCATTAAAATTAAATAATACACCCTACCCCTACCACTATCACCATCATCTTCATTACCCTCTTCCCTACTCCACCGCCCGCCATGTTAGATCCATGAGTTCCCTCTTTGGGTTTGTCAAGTTGCTGTCAAATCAAACTCAACAGGTATTTGTAACTTGAGTTAGAGTTAGCAAGTTGTCTCCATGATCTGGTTATTGAAGATTGAAGAAGAAGGAGATTCGGCTTGCAGAAGGACCCATACTTAACATCACCGGATCTTAGGATGGTAAGTGACTTAGATACCTAGTATCATTATAGGTGGTTATAGGTAAGTTGTCCTAACATTAAATGGAATTTTCATTGTGTTTTTAACCCTTAGAATCTTTCATACCTTGGTTGATTTCGATATCATCCTTTTAATTTCGAAACCAAGGCTTTGTGTGAAAAGATGAAGCATTGATTTCGAAATGGAAAGCAAAGTTAGTTTGACAGACTACTTTGATTTTGATACCACCTTGTTGCTTTCGAAATGAAGTTCATTCTCTATTTTGGAAAATAGAAGAGCTTGCTTTTGATAGGAATATTTTGGTTTCGAAACCAACATGCCAGTCTTGAAGACAGACAAGCATACTTTCGATAGGGACATAGTTGCTTTCGAAAGTGCCTTCAACAGAAGTGTTTTCTTCTGATAGAACTTGTTCATATCGAAATTAACGTAGAAAAATCTGTTTAGAAGTTGTTAAAATTCAAATTCTTGTCTGAATGAGATTCTTAACTAACCTCAATTTGTTTTAGGAGTTTCCTAAACATACTTGGACGACCTAGACCTCTATAAAAGAATTATGTTAATCCTAATTCTCATAATCCCACACAATTCAATAGCTTAGAGTTTTACATTTATACTTCTAACTTCCATGCTTGTTGAAGAAGACTAAATCCTTCAAATCTTAGTCTTTAAACCTTTGTTTGAGGATTGTCGGTGGACTTCCGGTGAGTTGAGCTTGTTGATTCAAGTTCGTTAATCGTTCGTGGATTCAAGTGATTGTTCGTGTTGCGGGACTTGGTGGATTTCGAGTTGGAGACGCAATGTGTGGAGGTCAACCAAGTAGTGGTTCGTAGATTCGAGTCGTAGAGATTACATCCGGCTGATCAGATCATGGAGTTCAAGTCTAGAGTCAGTGGGTAACGGTTTATAAGTTCTCGTTAACTTAGTGGATTGTTTCGACTGGACTAGGTCCTGGGGTTTTTTCTAGTTTGGGTTTTCCTCGTCAACAAAAATCTCTGTATTCAGATTTCATTATTTCTTAAAGATTGAAATATTTAGTTTTGTTCTTAATTCTGCATATTAAGAATCGAATAAGTCAATACACTGTTTTGAGATTTTTGTTTCAGACTTAGTTTAAAGTAAATAATTTTAAATTGTAGTAGGTTTTATCTATCTCTTTAGTTACACATTTTCGGTTGGATTTGACAATCATAGGGACATTGAATTTTCAGGCCACCTGAAAATAAATTTTTATTTTTATTTTTTTTTCTAATTCCCCCTCCTCCTCCTCCCCCCTTCCACTGCCTCTACCATCTACCCCTCCCTCCCCACAGACCGTGTAACGCCCCAATTCGAAACTCACAATCTCTAAGAATTGAGTCGCATCTCGAGGCGTTAGGCTAATTATACAAGGTGAATAATTAGTACTAAACAAACTTAAACAAGATTTACAAACCTAATCAGAGTTAAACTAATGCAGCTATCCATATCACTAATCACCTCAAAATATGACTAGGACGAACGAAAAATTCGCCAGAGTCTCCCCTGTAATTTCAGGGTTCTCAACCTGTAATAAACCTGTAGAAGAGATGATTTATCCACAAATAATATTTCTAAATCATTTCATTCATCCACGATAGTCATATCATCTCATCAATACTAGTCTACCTTACTTCATCAAAATAATAATACCTAGTCATCCACTAGGCTGGATTCAAACCACAATTCTAAAACGATGCCTCGCATAATAATATACATAGATAACCTGAGTTAAGTGATATAATATACATAAGTGTGTTTGTCTTATATACATATCTTAAGAAAATATATACAAAACAAGTAAGATAACAAGCACCTCAAAAAGGCTAGATACAACACCTCAAGTGTAAGAAAGTTATCGCTGACGAACTCTCTATATCGATCTCCTCAAAAGGTATAGGTATAGTCTGACCAATCCTCTCCTATATCCTCGTTTCCCTCTGCAACAATATCTCCTGGATCTGAGCAAAAAGCTCAGTAAGAAACTTATAATACTAACAGATAGTCACTAACATGAATTTAAGACAATGCAGATTTTAAAAGAAAATCGAGAAATCATAAACAGAAATGTAAAAGTAGTTGGTACTTGTTCTACAACATAAACCGATAACCATTCACTTACCCATACAAGTAGATATAAACTAACAACAACATCTCACATCATAATATTGCGTAGTGTAATCATCTTAGAGTGAAGAGGGTATGACTAGATGTTTCAGCTCCTAGTCAGTGAGCAAAATCGTGTTCCAACTTAACCGATGTGGAACCCCATCGTTAATTCCTGATTTCCGACCGAGCGACTGATTTATCGGTTTTTGTGAGAAGCACGCTGGCTCATGATTTGGGTTCAGGTGGACCCTTGACCATAATTTGCCGATGTAGCCGTTGTCGCGGTGGTCAGCCGTTTGACTTGTGCAGACATCTTAATGATCATTAAAATAATCCAGGAGTTGTCACGCTCCTCAAGTCTTCGCCTAATCTAGGCAGCATATAACCTCGACATTTCTAGAATCATACACGTACCTATCCAAACAAGGCTTTCCAAAAAGAGAAATAGAATAACCTAGATTTCAATAGTTTTCCTATATCATGAGAGTCCCATTCCTGTCATGAGACAGGAAAACATAATGAAAATACGGAACAAACCATTGTTTTTAGGAAAACTTCAATGATTTGCTCGTGTAGGCATTACAAATCCATTTTCAGATTACCAAAAGATATATAGTATAATAGTATAAGTTTTAGTAGTAGAAAATACCTTTTTCCTACAAAAACTAACAACCATGTACATGTTGTGATCTCCCAACTAATATTATTCCGGGGAAAGCCGGTAATATAATCCGGGGAAAGCCGGGTAATCGGGGGAAAGCCCGTAATATAATCCGGGGAAAGCCGGTAATAATCCTAGCCGGGGGAAAGCCCAGCATAACATATATAGTATATATTCCGGGGGAAAGCCCGTACCTAGGGAATCACCAACACATACCCAACAACTGGGAACCTCCATCCCACACATCATCTTAAAACAACTACTTCTCCCAACATATGGAAGGAAGTAAAATATATATCTATATATTATAAGAACCCCAAAATCCGTTTGGTTTTGGAAATATGCCCATCCCTAAAGCTCGATAACGATTAAATCTCAATTCTTTTGAAATTATAGTTTATTTAGCTATAAGTAAGAAAAGAATCATTAATATACTTATATATGTATATCACTCATTCATATATATATAATTATTAGAATCTAGTTATTTTAAAAATAACTATTACTGTTTTACATTACTATGTAAAACTATACTTTGGGAAATCATTTTCACATCAATAGGACATCACAAATAAATCATGCATGCTTTGTAAAATAATTACATTTGATTTATAAATCTAAACCCTGTCAAAAACATTGAAAGCACTTAAATGGCTATAAGAAAGTATTTATAAGTTCCTACCTCAAATCCCGCAAGGCTCTCTTTACTACACTAATTTCCTCCAATTAGTGTACTGGTATTAGTACACTCTCCTAACTGAAAATAACACATTTAATCAGTTTCAAAACTCAATTCGATACATACTAATTCTATGTAGAATAGTCTAGGCATCTAAATTCTAACCTAAACAGTCACTAC